>JASDDO010000016.1:32187516-32318905 GCA_030015575.1 Agapanthus africanus | reverse complement strand
ATCACACTCCCCAAGTTGCCCTACAGGCGGTCCATATTGACCCTTGTATACAATCCACGGGCATAAATAAACGTTCCCTCACCTAGTTCCACCAATGACGAGAAATGTCCTCATTTGGTGAACAATACTTGTGGGTCCTCTCGACTTGCAAGGAGAAAATACTCTTATGATATAACAACCCCAAATTTCCAATACAAGTTTTTACAAAAAAAAAATTCAAATCCATAAAGGGGTATTTATTGCCTGAGCACAAGATAAGTAATTAATTAGCAATTTAATTACAAGAAGGAGCTTATGGCTCATTGGTAATACCTTGCACTGCTGAACCAATCCACCAGAGTTCAAATCCCATACCCCACATTATTTTTAATATTGATTTTTTTAAAACCTTTAGAATACCAAGGGTTTACACGTGCATATCTCACAAAAACCCCACTACACCCAAAAATGTAACATTGTCAGAGGTTAGATGAACCATCAGGGGGAATCCCGGCCGCCTGACTCGTCGGGGAATCAGCCGAATAGGCCTTGACTCGGCCGACTCAGTCCTCCGACCGAGTCACGGCCGATTTCGGCGACGGCCCCAACATGAAATTTGTGTCTTTTCACATTCCCTACACACATGCAAAATTTTAGCCTCAGACCATTTCCAGAACTCTTTTCAAACCCCAATTACTCCACTTTTAATACATTTCTATTACATTTTATCACATTTTTTATCTTAAACTTTTCATCAACCCTAACCCTAACCTAACCCTATAAATACCACCCCTACCCTATAACCCCAAAACTCTGAGCCAACTCTCTAAAATTTCCAAGAAACTTGTGTACTTTGAAATCGAGCACGAGGCGAAGCTACGACGAATTTTCCGGCGAACTTCCGACGATCATTCTAGGAGCTCCCGGCGACGAAGCGACGCACCGGCGACTCCTCCCGATCCACCTTCCTCTTATCTTTGATCCAAAACCCGTAAGTCTCATTTCTAACTTCCTTTTCCATTCTAAAAAATACGGATTTACAAAACCCGACGGAATCGGAACAATTCCGATTTTCCGATTCGGTTTTCTTATAAAACTTCACTTCTCATCAATACAATTATGCTTAAACTCCTTCATGTTGACTATTAAACACTAATCAACCAAATTGATCAAGTTTCATATCACAAAACAATTGCTATTTTATTTTACCGCATTTTTCATGTAAATGCCACATAGTTTCAATTCCACCTTTAACAACACAATACTTGCTATACCTTTAAGTAGATCACGAGCTAACGACCTACCTCCTCACACACTCATATGCAACATAACACGATACCCTCGAGAACTTAGAATACGGGAAAACAAACATTTTCATTTAAATACCCTTTACTTAATAAAACCATTTCTAAAAGATTTAGTATTGATACATCTTTACAAATAAATAACCTTTGATCTAATAAAAAAATATCTAGACTCAGCCAATTAAGGACTGTCGCACTCATTAGGACAGAGGAAGGTTGTGGGCATTCAGTCGTTTATCTAAACCTGACTTTGTGGTGCCTAGGCTAGACAAGTGAGAAATGTAACTTTAAAAGGCTCATCTCCCGGTGATTCGTGAGCGGATCCCTCCTTTCTTCACTTGTACTTACCTGACCACAATTGACGGTGAAGAGGAGATTTGAGGTATCTCACAACTTGTCGCTTTGGACAAGTTAGGAGCAGTCTAGTTGACTTAGGAGACCCTAGAACATAGAATACGGGAAATCGACATCTTTACAAATAAATACCATAATTAATAAAACCGTTTTTCTTTAATGATTAGTATTTATACAAATCTTTGCAAAGCGCCGCTACAACCCAATTGGGGAACTCGTTCGGGATGGTGCAGATTATCGTACATCCTCGGGCTTAGTAGTGCGAGATTCAGACCTCCGCAAGGAGCATTCGGTCTCGAAAGATTTAAAATACGACATCTTAAGAAAACGAGATTTCTAGAATATAATAGATATATACAAAAATTATTTTCATATAAATATATGTATATGTAACATAAACATATCTATTTTTGAAGTATTATAAATATTCCACCTTTTTTACAATATCACAAGAATCAATTTTACACTAAAATACCATGAATTCTATGCAAAACCAATATTAAAAATATATACCACTTAATATGAAAATACGATATTTTCACTAGAAACATCACAATATAAAATCCACATTCATTACAAATCAAAAGACGATTAATAAATACTTGGGGTGTATTTTGAAAAGTATATAAAAGTATTTTTACATAAAAACCCCTCAAGTTCTATAAATTACCCTAAGGACCCTAGTAAACATAGGTTTAAGCGGGACCAATCTCTTGAGCCTCAGGGAGCCGGAGAAGTGGGTGCTTGCCTATTTAAGGTAGACAACTTAATAATGGTGTTATCAATACGGTAATCGTCTTTGAAAAAGACACAAATCTTGTCGTCCATGTGCAGCGGTTACCGATAACATCAAAACAATCAGGACTTCAATTTACTTTTCTAATTGTCTGATTCATAGTGAGTCTCGTTATAATCTGACTTGAATATGATTCAAGTACAATTTACAATCTACAGTCTACAATCTACAATCTACAGTCTTCAATATTACAATTTAACATGAATCCATGAATCCAATTATCAATCTATACAACTTGACTGAACCCAACCATGGATATACATTCCATTTACATGGTTCTCCAATTATTCCATTTACATGATTCTACGGTTACATCCATTTACTGATATCATGGTTTTGGTCAGTCAATCAATTATACAATCAATACAATTTACAAAACAAACAATACAAACAAGAAATCTCGGGGTTTAAGGGGTAGATTGGTACGAAAGGTGTTAGAAATGCCACGAGACAATAAGAATTAATACACCTAACATGAATCCAGTTGTTGTTGTACCGTGGCATAAACGGTTCCTTATACTATACTTGCCTCTAGTCTCTGGCATATAGAGACTCCTCTCGTATACACTGGCATTCTTCTGTACCAAGTTACAAACAACAGCATTAATACAACATTATCACAATATAATACATCTTTAAAAAATACCTTCTTATTCTGTCTATTCTACTTCCCTTTTATCTTTGGGACTTACCGAGCGACCTGTTCGCTGATGACATTCTCTTTCATTCTTCTTTGAATGTCGTCAGGTGATTTGGACACATCGGAAATCGAGCTTACTGCTGAAGACTTGGATCAGTTTGCTGAAGACCCAGAGCTCTAGCTTCATTGTACACATTTCATTCCAGTACTTTACATTCCTGTTATACCATTGTTTAGGCATCGCTTTTATTTCAGTTGTATTTACTTTTCATGCATTGTACAAAAGAATGTTAGTAAATAAAGTTGTTGTTCGGTTTAGATCTCTTGTCTCTTGTGCTTATTTTTATATTGCTTAGATATGTTAGCGTATTTACTTCACAGTAAATACGTAGCGGCCTCGTCCCGTCCCCTTCGCCGTACACCGGGAAAGGGTTATCGCTAAGCGGTAACGTAATTAACTGCAGGGGCTTACACCTGCAGGGAAGAGTGTCCCCACAATCAAAAACCCCTCGTAAACGAGGGGGAATCTGACGAAGTCACGCTACAACGGACGCATCTGTCCAAACCTCCGATATACGGTGCCATAAATCAACTTGGCATCCTCGGAGAGGTGGACGGATAAATCCAAATAGCATTTGCCCCCAAATTCAGGCAAGACGACACTATCCTGGTTCGTCTCTGTTTTCGGCAGTAAACAGATAGCAGCTTCAGTAATCTCCTATACACCCTCCGGTGCGTCACTGGAAATATTTACAGAGTCTATGGCCGGTCCGGTGACCTCCACTTAAGGAATAAAGGCCATCACCGGAGGCTCTGAGGCACGATCTGGACTTGAAGCTGCGCCCACCATAGAAGGCCCTACAAAGGAAAAATATGTAAATACGAATACGATATGAAACTTGTTGGATATGTATGCCTTAGAGACCATTATTGTATATGTATACATGTAGATTCTTGGTGATTGGTTTGTTTTAAAGAAGTGTTTGTAGTATAACCGCAATCAATAACGGTGTCGCGTGTAGCTAGCCGAGATAAGTACGGGTCATCCTCAGGGATGCGTGGAACCTTTAATCTTGCTTTAGACGAGTTGAATAAAGAATAGAAGAAGAATATATGAGAATATTTGTAGATCCTAGATCTATGTTAAACACGGATGTAGAATATATCAGAAGAAGGCTTGTAGGGTTCGTTAGGATTTAATAGTCATCGATGACTAATAAAGATGACTACTTTTATCTATTGATAGATTTAAAACTAGATTGATAATGATGAATGAGGATTAGGCTTCTTGGAAGAAACTGGGGTTTCCCCACTATTGACCCTTGTCCCTTCATTGATCTCTATTCATGTCTAGCCCTTAACAAAATAATTGTTAATCTAATCTCAAATCGTGGTCGAGACTGGTAATAAATTGGTAGCGCGCCCAATAAGGATGTTAACAATTCTTTTGCTAAAATTTATAAATTTCATAAGACTTAAAAGAAGTTAAAGTATTTTCTCATCCATTGTTCTACCCTAATCCTACGAACCCTATCAAGCGGAGAATTACTCGTGCATGATGGAGATAGAAGAAGAAGAACGGATTGAGAAGGAATTCATAATGTAAATGCAGAAATTAAAATTAATCTAATGATATACCTTTATTAATCAACTTCACAAGTACAATTCTTCGAGTTTAGATTACAAGAGAAAGAAGAACTTGCTCTCGATCTCTGCCTCGCAAGAAGTAGATGTTCCGTCGAATCTCACATCAGATCACGAACCTGTCGTGGATCACTTGTTCTTTGACGGTGATTGGCTTCGTGTTAAAAGGTGATAATTTCTAAGTTTATCCCTCGGTCCTATTTATAGTCACAGAAGATACAAACCCTAGATCTTAGAGGTTAAGATATGCAATCACGATCACCCCCAGAAAATCTCAGATCCAACGGCCACCAGATGGCCGCGGATCCTCCACACATATGCCCTTTGCGGAAGCGCCGTGTGTTGGTGGGATTAGGGTTTGTGATTTCTTTAGTGGCTTCACATTGACACGGAGAGATCTTCTAGATATCTGGAATCTTCATATCTTCTCTAAGTCTCTACCAGTATTGATTCTTCGATTTTATTTAATTTCATCGGCAGATTTTTGATTCCCAACATCTCGATATCCCGATCTCCTGACCTGAGTCAAGTCTTGCACAATATTTCCATAAATAATGTTAGTAATATTTGTTATAGAGATATTATTCTAACCATCTGTATGATATTATATCTTTTAAAGAATATTGATTAGAATATTTGATATGATATGCATAATAAAAATATTATATTATATGCATATATTTTCCTTCATAATGTTAATTATAATATATAAATATATGACAATAGATATTTTTACAGATAAACCCGCATATGTGTCATATTTATAATAAACACCTTTAGATATTTATCAAAAGTAAGGAAAATGTTATATCAAATGCGCGATATTTTCGACTGAACAAATACCCTCAAACTTAACTTTGATTGTCCCAAGAAAACTATTTATTCAAGAGAGAGAGAAAAAGAAAAAATAAGAAAAACCGAAGTAGCATACTTTCGTAGGCAACACGATTGCACTGAACACGTGCAACAAGCCGTTAAACATCTAGGTGTCCCTAGTAGGAGGAGTGTTGTCTCCTGAGGGTTTTCAGCGGATTACACCTACAAAATCCTATGATAAAAGAAAGAAGATGAAAGTTACATACAAAGATAAGAACTATAAAAGAAAGAACTTGAAAATAAGAATTTCTAACTACACCAGCTTTTCGGTTGCCATGAGCCATATCTTAATGGTCATGAAAAGATGTCAAAAATCACATCATCGCTCAATAAAACATCACCTTTATTCTTCCTCCCCACCTTTCTTCCAAACATTGATCATATACCCCTACGTGTGTGTAAAAGACATCCTTACACTTAGAGAATTCAATTCAAGCTATCATACTCTTGTCCATCTTTCTTAGTACTTTTTAGTTGGTGAATATTTTAGATAGAATTGCTCACACATCCTTCATGTGAACGTTAATACTTCTTGAGGTACTAACCGACCGATTACTAAATGTGCCTACTCATTTAAGCGTAATTCCACGTTTCACAACACCTAAGGCTTAGCAGTTGCTCCCAAACCAGTTGGTCTAAGGCACTAGGTGATAAAGCACCCTAGCTATTTGTTTTAATGCTGTCTTAGGCAATTAAAAAACCAGTGTTCATTTTTCTTCCCCATTTTTCATTATATTTTTATTTTTCTTCATACCAAGGCTTTTTGACAAGAGTATTTCAAGGTATTCTCTACTATCCCAAGTTTCAAGATGTGTGCAAGTGTGTATAGTAGGGTATCTATGTTCAAATGTTTGGCCTCAAGAATAGAGATTATTTTTCAGACTCAGATGTATCCTCAGATTAGTAATTTCCCTCATCTTACTAAACCTTGGGACAACGGCTCATAATTACTTATTACTAGCTTCGTTTAAGAAAACATCTAATTTTCTTGTTTTTTTTCAAACTATTCTTATCTTTCATATGTAATTTTTCACTTTCAAAATTTCATTATCAAAAAAATTTTATGCTTATATTTATGATAATGCAAAATAATGCGTGAATAAGCACAAACCACCCCCAAATCTGTTTGCAGCAGTGTCCTCACTGATATCATCTGTTAAGCTTAAAAAAACTGTAAACCTGGGAGGAAAAGTTATCAAAGGGGACAAGAAATAATGAAAGTGAAATTCTCCTCCAAACTTATTTTTGGCTTTCGATTTTTGTAAAAATTTATTTTCTTTTAAGAGCCAAAAGATTTTTCTCCCTCCCCCTCCCCCCAACTTGAGTAAAATAGTATTAAGCATTTAAAATTATGAGGGGGGTTAAAGTTATTGGTCAATATAAAACTTTACAAAGACCAAAAGTCAACACCAACCATACAAATATTTTATCAATGCAGCACCAAGGTTGGTAGAAGAACATATCACCTATAGACGCGAAGAAGTGGGGAGGGAATAAGAGGTGGAATAGAACGGGTTTACGTCTCGGTTTATAGAGACGAAACAATGATGGTGGATTACTCGTATTCTCGTTATTGATAAGAAGAAGAGTTGGCGGTTCAACTTCTTTGTATTGGGGTTGATTCATCACAACTCCAATGTTTTCTAAGAATGCGAGTTCTTCAGCGAAGATTTCTTTAAAACTTTCATCGATATCCCGAATAATAATCTCATCGGAAAGAACGAGATGATACTCAGACTCCATAAATGGCTTATGTTTAGCGTTAGATGTTGACCCGGACAGCTCGATAGAAGGGTCCGTATGTGTATAATAAATAGCAGGGTCAAACAACAACGTACTAGCGGAGTCAAGATCAGTATCGTGAAGCTGTTCAAATTCGCTGCTGCCGGAATCTATCGCTTCGACAGAAAATACTTGAGCATAGCGTTCGGAGGATTCACTTCCCAACTTGTAAATGTTAAGCTCAATTGACATCTTCTCGAAGGACAGGCTGAACTGTCGTGTATATAAATCCATTTATGGATTAAAGCAGGCATCGCGGAGCTGGAACATTTGTTTTGATGAAACAGTCAAGGGATTTGACTTCATCAAGAACGAGGATGAGCCTTGTATATATAAGAAGATTGTAGGCCGAACTGTCGTGTTCCTAGTATTGTACATGGATGACATTCTTTTGATAGGAAATGATATTCCTATACTACAATCGGTCAAGTTGTTCTTGTCACAAAGGTTCTCCATGAAGGACCTGGATGATGCCTCGTACATTCTGGGGATTAAGATCTACAAAGATGGATCCAAGAGATTACTGGGACTGTCACAGTCCAGGTATATAGAGATCGTAATAAAGAAATTTAGTATGGAAGATTCCAAGCGCGGTAACATACCCGCATTGCACGGAATCACCCTTTCCAAAGAGATGTCTCCCAAGACTGATGAGGAGAGGGTTCGCATGAGCACTATACCCTATGCTTCGGCGGTAGGATCTATAATGTATGCGATGCTATGTACCCGACCAGATGTAGCTTACGTGCTTAGCGTGGTGAGATGGTATCAGTCTAACCCACGTGAGAACCACTGGACAGCTGTTAAGAACATTCTGAAGTACCTGAGAAGGACTAAAGAACTGTTCCTGGTATTCGGTAATGGGGACCTCCAGGTGGAGTCTTTTACCGATTCGAGCTTCCAGAGTGATAAGGATGACAGCAAGTCTGTCTCGGGTTTTGTGTTTACCCTCAACGGAGGGGCGGTATGTTGGAAGAGTTCCAAACAGGACACCGTCGCAGACTCGACAATGGAGGCTGAATACATTGCTGCCAACGATGCCGCAAAAGAAGCCGCCTGGATTAAGAAGTTCATTACTGAATTTCAGGTGGTTCCATCCATTGTTAACCCAATACCTGTGTCTTGCGACAACAAAGGAGCTATGGCTTTAGCAAGGGAACCACGGTCCCATCAAAAATCCAGCACATCTTGAGGCGATATCACCTGATCAGGGAGATCATTGATCGGCGGGAGATCGAGGTGTGGAGAATGGACACAAAATACAAAATTGCGGATCCATTCACCAAGGCCCTTCCTTAAGCACAGTTCGAAAGACTTTTTGAGATGTTGGGTATTCGATACGCCAACAACTGGCCCTAGAGCAGACGTTGGGTACTCGATATGCCTATATATATGGCCTTAGTGCAAGTGGGGGATTGTTGGATATGTATGCCTTAGAGTCCATTATTGTATATGTATACATTTGGATGCTTGGACATATATATGTACAGGGCAGTCTTTCTCGATATGATAGTATGCTATTTTGTTTGTCTTTATCTTAACATGTGTATGTTATACTTGCTATTAAATATCTTTTGTACATATTGATAAAGCCCGTAGAATCATTTGCTAAACTACCCGCGTTGTGATGACGATCATACTTATGGGAGCTGGGTAGTCGGTACGCACATCCTTAAATGGTCCCTAGTCATGGGTGTATCGAGACTGTGCATCGATATTCCGGAGTAGACTAGTGTATACGTTTCTAGACCCCGACGAGGGGCGATGGTACGGTCCCGCAACCATTGGTCATTCTCATCTAAGATCGTATGCAGGTGCTCACTGGGGGTGAGTACACCGGACGGACTCGCCGAGAACTTCCAGATGGTACTATATCTATCGTCAGGTGGAAGTTCTCAGGTGACATGAGTACAGGTTAGTTTTTAGACCTAAGATCGTCATTTGTCTCGTGTGAGTTCCCACTGTACTTTGATCACTACCCTACCACGGCTCTACTGAGTCGTGCAAACAGGTTTTAGCTGGGTACAGTCCCGAGCCACATGGAGGCAGTGAGCGATTGTCGGGGATTCGTCTCTCCCGGTATAGCGGGTCGATATCGCACTGTTTTCGATTGGTCAGGACCATAAGACCTTGGCCAAGGCAGTTGGGATTTATTGATAGGCTGATCAGTAGTTTCCCGGATTGGTCCTGAGCCGCATCAGCATGAATTACCGGGTTATTAAGGTCTGACGTTTACCACCCCCCTCAGACCCGGTATGTGATACTCTCGGATGAAGAGAGCGTACTGTATGGAGATTATCACAGATAGGCTCAGTAGGGATCCGGATGAGTTTGCTCGTCAGCCTTCCTTTTCGACAGGTACCCGGGTAGCCGTTACGTACAGCTAGTGCCGCTGACATGCTTGTGGTTATGGATTTATCCAGTAACTCACTGCCGGCATGCTGTTGAGACTTTAGAGTCCCACACAAAGGGTTTCCCTGGTTCAGGGGAAATGATGTAGTAGCCGTATTGGATACGTGCAGGGTTCCACTCTATTGATGTACTTTGTACCCAGACTTTCGATCGGACAGTTGGCAATACTAGTCGGCTCGGGTTTGAGCCGGATTGTTAAATCAGGTATTGATTTGATAATTTACATATATTTATTTCGATATGTATATTCTAGTATTACGTTCTTCGTGTTATTCTATCTCTTTAGGCATTCATGTTTTTATCCAAATGCATGTATGTATATACAACAGATCGTAATCCGTATTTTATCACAGATTACCTTCTAGAAGGTGGACACCTCGTCATGGACTTTTCCATTTATTGATAAATGGAAATGAGGTGGAAATTAAGGAGAAAGGGGGCATGGTGAGAGGCATGGCTTCAATAGTTGACAAATGAATTCTTTATTCATTTGTGGTTACTATTGAAGCATGGCTACACTTGTTTATTCATGGAAATTGATACACAAAACCAATGTGTTGGATTTTCTCTCACTTGGATGCTTCATTATTCTTGAGCTCTCATATTTGCTTCACCCTCCTCCCTCCTCTTGAGTTTCCTCCACCCTCATCATCTTCCTCTTCACTACCCTCTCATGAGTTGACAAACAAGTGAAGAGGCAAGATAGAGATAGTAGAACACATAGAACTCTGCACTATATCCTAGACAACTTGGATTAGCAACCCAAGTTCTCTAGTTGCTCCTATTGACACTTAGTTAGGAGCTAGAGCCATGGATCACATCCCTCGGGTGGATCATCTACGACAAAGGAGGACCGGAGAACAAGCTCGATCCCGGAGAACCGATGGAGCGGGAAAAGAAAATCAAGCATGTTCAAAGTGGACACTTGGAGCTAACGACGAGGAAAGAAGACCGAAGGACTTGGATAGTTTGGTGAGACTTCTTTCATAGAAGTTAGTTCATCTCATTTAGTTTTGCTAGATAGGTTTATGGAAAGATCTGGGTTTTATTAGGTTAACTTAGCGTCGTTTTTAAAGTTGTAAGAAATTTTTTGTTCCGCAAACCCCCACGTTCGATGGCTAGGGCGTTAAGGCAACCCAACATGGTATCAGAGCCATCCCATAAAACCTATACTAGAAGTTTAAACTATGTTTAAAATAACGAAACTGAAATAACTCCAAAACACGAAACCTTGGAATCAAATTTCTGTCAATTTTTAAAAGGCCTCTGAAAAACTTTTAAACAAGTGCAGAGTGCTCTTTTGGCTATGAGATGAACACAGAACAAAAACGAGATGATTCCACCATGATTCGGCCAAACTTGAGGAAAAACCGTCCCCACCGGTTCTAGTTATCTGGAATCAAGTCGTTTTTGTTTGGTTCTCTCTAACACTTGGATTTAGGGTTTCAGGATATGTTTGTTTTTACCCAGAATGATTTTTCAGTTATCTTGAGTTTTGGGGCATTGCGGAGTATTTCAAAATCGATATTTCAACAACTGTTTAATTGTTATCAGTACTTAGATTAGCATCTGTGACCGTGAATGTCATTTGATTGGTAAACCCGTCTATCTGCTATATGTTCTTTTAAACGGGTTTGCGAACATGACATTCACGTTGATGTTCTGTGATTGTACTGATATTGTGGTTGGATTGTCGTGGTGGATAGCCGGTGGTGCAATGATTTAGTACAGTTTATATTCATTTGTACATTTGTTATTGCGGGGTGAGCGTCCGACATGTGGACAGTCGTCTTTGCCGTGTTGTATATTATTTGATTGGGGCACGACCGAGTTAAGGTCGATGTCACCTTGTACATATATTTTTATTTTCTGTACTAGGATTACCCCACGGTGGAGTACACGAATAGTCGGGTTCTAGAGGGCAACAAGCCTGCATCTCATGGCGTTGAGATGGAGGGGGGTTCACTCTAGAATTGGCGGGCTATTCACCACACTCGTAGGGGGTATAGGGATGACCCACGGAGGGGCGCTCAAGTTACCGGGTCCCGTGAAGTGCTGGATAGTCCATTCACTTTGATGAAGGGGGTTGCTGATTGTTAGAGATTCTGCGTGTTCAAGTTCTAGTTTAAATACCGCAATCAAGACGGTTTCGCTTGTAGCTAGCCGGTTGAGTACGGGTCGTCCGCAGGGAGATGGGAGTCTTTTTCAATGTGCTTTAACGAGTTAAGTCCGGAGTTTCAGATTTGTTGTGATTATCTAAGTGTTGAGTTTGATATTTAAAGAGATCTTGTTAGGGTTAGGATTAGGTTAGTTTGAGTTAGGAGTCTCCACATCTTTCGTTGCCCCTCTTAATATCGGTGTTATGGTAATCGGCAACAACGGGGATTAGCACGACTAGGAAGCAACTTTCGAGTATAAGCTAGGCTTTCCAACGCATAAGTCCTTCCTTTTGGTGCTTGTCCGTCCGTTCTTGGCTCTTAGCCATAACCTCCGGTTAATTCAACCACAACCGGTCTCACTACGGAATCACCGCTATCATGTAGGATAGGGTGCCGTAAGGAGCGGATTGTGATTCAATTAACGGGAGTCGATTTAAGTTGTTGGGCAAGGAAAGAGTGAGAGAGATTTCCTTCTCTCAAACTTCCCTTTTCCTACCCCTAACAAGTATGAACTACTCACACATCATAATACGGAAAAATAGAACAAAACAAAAGAGGAAGATAGAAAGAAGTAGATTAGAAGAATACGACTAGCTATTTGCGACCTCACCTTGGCGAGGATCTAGCGTAAGCATCATTGACGTATTAAGGATAAAGAAAAAGAGAGAAGAAAGGATCAATACGAAATAACAACAACTACTTAACGAATTAAAATTACAACAAGTAAAATTACAACAAGCATAAAGATAAAGAGACAAGCATGATAATAAACGGTTCTTCTTTATTCATCACTCTTCACTCATAAGCTCACTACAAGTTTAATGGAGAAGAGGTGAGAAGAGGAAGAAGAAACACTAAACCTAGGCAAAAATGAAAATACAAGATTATGGACCCCTTCCTTCACAGAATTCTGGGGTATTTATAGGATGGAAAATGAGAATCTAGGGCAACAAAACGGGCCCATATGAAAAGACTAAAGTGCCCCCAAAAATGCTGCGCAATTGGCGCCAAGATGGCCGCGGAACCGCGGCCAAGACCCCCCTTTGGCCGCGGTTCCGCGGCTGTTTAGAGGGATTGGGTCTAGGGGTTTTTGGTGGGACCCTGGTTTGCTGTGACCTTCAACATGGTATATGTGTTTTCTCATAATTGCATCACGAATTTTCCAGAATTCTGTTGATCAAAAAGGTGATTGAAAGTGAATCTTTTGCCCATGCTTTACTCGGACACCGCGTAGATTTGTTGGATTTGGTGCTGCCTTGTGCTTTGTGCATGAAGGTGACATTGATTTGCCATTTTGTCTTCCTAAACTGGTATCTAGCAACATACGGATGAAGAGCGGAGACCGTGTTTTCTTCAGTGGTTGGCAGGAACCCGGGTTTTGTCGTGTTTTTCCATGAGTTCCATCGTTTAGAGCCGAGAACCTGTATCCTGCAATTGACTAGCAAACACGGCTCAAGAGTATCTACCGATATGCAAAGTGATAAAAATTGGGCGGTATGAAAATGCAAAAATCTGTTATGAACAAATACCCCCAAACTTATCATTTGCTCGTCCCGAGCAAATCCAATTTATTCACAAAAATTTTCCTAACCTCACTTTCGCAGGGAACGCGATTGCACTGAGCATGTGCAACAAGCCGTTAAACCTCTAGGTGTCCCTAGTAGGAGGAGTGTTGTCTCCTGAGGGGTTTTCAGCGGATACTACCCACAAAATCCGGTCAAGTTGGTTTTGTAAAATAACTAAGCTTCAAACCCTAAAGTTTTGTTTTTAGAAAATAACAATTCTATAATCCTAAGTCTAGACCATCGAACCTTTATTTTTCACACCTCGCATCTTATTTAACTACAGATTTTATATGTCTTTACGTGCAGTGCAAATAGTGTCGTTAAGTTCCAGAAGGATCGATTAAAGTCATCATGTCGCACAATAAAGCCCAAATAACAATTTTAAAAGGATCACATAAGTTTTATAAAGAGTTAAGCATTTTTCAAGTTTCGTTTCCCAGTAAGGTTTCAACTTCAGAATTTCTATCTTCCTTAACGGGAAACTAAATCGTATTTTTCACTCCACCCTTTTCTTGTTTTCATTTCATACACACCTCTGTGAACGTGCAATAGTCTTTATCAAAGAGTAAAACCTTCATATCTCCGTTAAAAAAAAAATTTAAAAGCCTGTCTTTTATCAAGATTATTCTCACACAAAGAACCGTTAGGAATTTTAACTCGGAGAGAACACTTGCTTGATTTTGTTTTAAACTGGACTTTCTAGGCTTCTTAGCGAGCTTTGGGCCAATGCACCCAAACCAGTTGATTTTAGGGCATTAGGTGTAGAAACACCCCAGCGGACTTAATTACTCAAGTTACCTAGGTCCAAAAACAAAAGACAGTTTGGCATGAAAATCAGATGATTTAATACGAACGGAGATATAACCGGTAGTTCAAATATTTTTTTGGATAAAAGACGTGTTTAGTGGGTTTGGTGTGTAATCATTCCAATCAAGTTTCAGATGGGTTATTTTTCAGACTTAGCTCCAATTACTGCATCAATAACATTCCTTCATATTCGCTTTACTTCATAAACTATTCTTGACATTACTTATTTCAGAACAAACCTATTTGATCCTCAGAAAATTATTTATTTGTTTAAAAGTTTAAACATGAAAGACTTGTCATCTAATTCCCAAAATCTTACGACACGTGTAGTGTGATGTAAAGACGTATATCAGCTATAGTTAACTTCAGAGGAGAGTTATCTTTCAGGTTTTCAAAATCTAAACATAAGATCTAGTTATTCCTATCTTTTCAAACAAAACCGTCGAATATTGAATCAGAGTTCTTCCACAAGCTAACTTGACAAAAAAGTTTTTATATTTTTTTATGAAAATTTTCAAATTTTTATGGATTTTATGGATATTAATATGCAAATGCAAAATTTACATATGAATGCGAAGGTAAGAAATGCGTACCGAGCGTACCCCCAAAGTTAAACTGGACAGTGTCCTCACTGTCGTAGCATGAAGAGAGCAGTTGGAAGGTTCAAAATTGTCAGTTAGTGATACACAATTTTTATTTGTTTTTGTTTTTAAAGAAAAGAAAAAGAATATACACAAATATATACAAAATGGTTTGTACATACCCCCAAACTTATTTGGAACAGTGTCCACTGTTCTTGGCTGGATAACCGAAGTTTGGAGGTAGGCAGAGGAAGATCATTCAGGGTAAACCGGCTCCTGTAAGAACAGGAGCTCCTCTGTTGGTTTGGCGCTAAGGTACGGTTTGCATCGGTGTCCGTTCACTTTGAAAATTGAACCGTCCTTTGGATTTTCCAAATCCACAGCGCCCTGCGGATACACATTCCGCACAAAATACGGCCCTTTCCAGCAAGATTGGAGCTTTCCAGGATGGAAATGAAGTCGGGTGTCGTAAAGCAGTACCTGCTGACCAGGTACGAAGGTTTTGCGCAAAAGGTGTTTATCGTGAAACACCTTCGTTCGATTCTTAACGACAACCGCGTTATCGTAAGCCTCATCCCTAAGCTCGTTTAGTTCGTTCAGCTGCAGCTTCCGATGGCTGCCCGCATCCTCCAGAGACAGATTCAGCTCCTTTATCGCCCAAAATGCGCGATGCTCTATTTCGACAGGAAGGTGGCAGGCTTTTCCGTATACAAGCCGATAGGGAGACATGCCAAGGTCGGTCTTATAAGCGGTTCTAAATGCCCAAAGGGCATCAGTGAGTTTCAGAGACCAATCCTTACGGTTCTTGGAAACCGTCTTCTCCAGTATCTGCTTGATTTGCCGATTTGAAACTTCGGCCTGCCTGCAGGTTTGGGGGTGGTAGGGCGTAGAAAGCTTATGATTAATGGAGTATTTCCGCATCAAGGCCTCGAAAGTCCTATTGCAGAAATGACTTCCATTGTCGCTAATGATCGCTCGGGGGTGCCCAAACCGTGAGAAAATGTTTTCTTTAAGGAACCTAACGACAACCTTGTTGTCGTTAGTCCGGCTGGGCACAGCCTCGACCCACTTAGAGACGTAATCAACAGCTAGAAGGATGTACAAGTTCCCAAAAGAGCTGGGAAACGGCCCCATGAAGTCTATCCCCCAAACATCGAAAATCTCCACAACCAAGATCGGTTGGAGCGGCATCTCGTTCCTCCGGGATATCCGGCCCATGTGTTGGCACCGGGAACAAGTCTTGCAATAGTCGTGAGCGTCTTTGAAAAGTTGTGGCCAGTAGAAACCACATTGCAAGATCTTCTCAGCTGTCTTCCTGGGCCCAAAATGCCCGCCACACGCTTGATCGTGGCAAAATGACAGCACACTCTTGAATTCCTCATCAGGGACACACCGACGAATAATCTGGTCGGGACAGTACTTGAACAAGTAGGGTTCGTCCCAGTAAAAGTGTTTTACTTGGGATAAGAAGCGAAGTCTGTCCTGACGTGACCATTCGGTCGGTAGTAATCCCGTGGCCAAATAGTTCACAATATCCGCAAACCAGGGTTCGCACGATACTGTCAAGAGCTGTTCATCCGGGAAAACGTCGTTGATTGGAATTGGAAGCGAATGCGAAGAAGGAAGTCGTGAGAGATGGTCGGCAACTACGTTTTCACATCCTCGTTTGTCCTTAATGACAAGGTCAAACTCTTGAAGCAAGAGGATCCAACGTATTAACCGAGATTTGGCATCTTTCTTCGCAAAAAGATGGCGCAGAGCTGAATGGTCTGTGTAGACAATGACTGGAGAGCCGATGAGGTAGGGCCTGAACTTTTCTAAAGCAAATACAACAGCTAAGAATTCCTTCTCAGTTGTTGTATAGTTAAGTTGGGCGTCGTTCAGGGTCCGGCTCGCGTAATAGATTACGTGTAGCATCTTGTTGATGTGCTGTCTAAGGACAGCACCAATGGCGAAGTCGGATGCATCGCACATAATCTCGAATGGGTGCGTCCAGTCAGGGGAAGAAAGAACGGGAGCAGAAGTGAGTGAGCGTTTCAATGACTCGAATGCAGTCACACAGCTCGAGTTGAAGTCGAAAGGCGTGTCCTTGGCCAGCAAAAGCGTCAAGGGCCTAGCAATCTTGCTAAAGTCCTTGATAAACCGTCTATAAAAACCGGCATGGCCAAGGAAGGCTCGGATATCTCTGACGCATCGGGGAGGAGGCAGATTGGAAATGACCTCAATCTTTGCTTTGTCAACCTCAATGCCATTTTGCGAGATGATATGTCCTAAGACAATACCTTCGCGCACCATGAAGTGGCATTTCTCCCAGTTCAAAGTGAGACTCTTGTCCTTACATCGGGTAAGGACAGCGTCAAGATGCAGCAAACACTCGTCAAAGGAGTCGCCGAAGATGGAGAAGTCATCCATGAAAATCTCCAGAAATTTTTCCACCATGTCCGAAAAAATTCCCATCATACACCGCTGGAAGGTAGCGGGCGCATTGCATAACCTAAAGGGCATGCGGCGATATGCAAACGTGCTGAAAGGACAAGTGAAAGTGGTCTTGTCCTGGTCTTTTTCGGCGATGGGAATTTGATTATAGCCAGAGTAGCCATCAAGAAAACAATAGTACTCATGTCCGGCCAATCGTTCCAGCATCTGGTCAATGAAAGGTAGCGGAAAGTGGTCTTTCCGCGTTGCGGCGTTGAGTTTTCTGTAATCAATGCAAACTCGCCACCCAGTTTGGGTGCGAGTAGGGATTAACTCATTTGCCTCGTTGGTTATGACCGTGATGCCCGACTTCTTGGGGACAACATGAATG
This sequence comes from Agapanthus africanus, assembly GCA_030015575.1. Lineage (NCBI taxonomy): Eukaryota > Viridiplantae > Streptophyta > Magnoliopsida > Asparagales > Amaryllidaceae > Agapanthus > Agapanthus africanus. The sequence continues at coordinate 32,301,200 of JASDDO010000016.1, read as the reverse complement.
GGGCTAACCCACTGGCTATCAGAGATAGGGTAAATGATACCACTATCTAGACATTTGACGATCTCCTTCTTCACAGCCTCCTTCATGACTGGATTAAGACGTCTTTGTGGATCCCGGGCTGGTTTGGCATCATCCATAAGATGAATGTGATGCTCAACAATCAGGGGACTAATCCCCTTGATGTCCGCCATGGACCAGCCAAAAGCTTGTCTGTTGCCGTGCAAGACCGCGAGAAGGGCTTTCTCTTGCTCTGGAGCTAGAGAAGCCGAAATGATGACAGGGAGGGTCTCGTTCTCACCTAAGTAAGCATACTTAAGGTGAGACGGCAACGGCTTGAGTTCGAGCGTTGGAGGTGAAATGATGGAAGGCAAGACTGGTGCTAAGGTCTCGAACTCGAAGGACTCCAGCAAAGGTTCAAAGCGAGTGTAGGCAACCGAGTTGGATGGTTCAGGTAACTCATCCGGAAAGTCGAAGGATTCAAACTCGGGTTGTGCGCAGCTAAGATCGTTCGAAAACGTGAAACACTCGTATTCGTTGTCAGGCGCAGAAACAGCAGCAGGTTCGAAGAGAAACGCACTAGTGGCGTCAAGATTATCGTGATCAAACAGAAACTCCTCGAATTCACACTCTTCTGGTGTGATCTCCTGGATCGAGCAGACGTCCAGTATATGAGCATTAGGTTCGGCGGGATGATTCCCCAACCTAAAAATGTTGAGTTCAATCGTCATATTTCCAAAAGAGAGGTTCATAGAACCGTTGCGACAATTGATCACAGCATTTGAGGTTGCGAGAAATGGGCGACCGAGTATTACCGGAATTTGATTCCGGGGGTTAGCTACAGGCTGTGTATCTAATACAATGAAGTCAACAGGGAATATGAAGTCCCCGACTTTTATGAACTGATCGATCGGTCGGCCATTTGGAGAGTGTAGTGCGTGGGTTTCAGCTCTCCGACGCCTAATTGCTCGTATACTGAATAAGGAAGCAAGTTAACACTGGCACCAAGATCTAATAGTGCGCGGTTGATGTTCTTATCCCCAATTGTAATTGAAATCGTAGGACAGCCAGGGTCCTTCCGTTTTTGTGGTAAAGATTGGGTAAGGGCATCACTCACAGCACTAGCCAAGAAAACTTTCTTAGGTACCTGAGACTTCCTCTTTTTCGTGCACAAGTCCTTTAAGATTTTCGCGTAGGACGGGACTTGTTGGACAGCATCTAAAAGAGGAATATTAATGTTAACCTGCTTGAATAACTCCAAAATCTTCTCCATTTGTGGATTTTGTTTGTTAGACCTCAACCGGTTTGGAAATGGAACATTTTGAAAATTGGTTGAGTCTAATGCTGGAGGAGGAGATTGTGGAGTTGGAACGGATCCCAGAATAGGTGTCTTCATGGAGTGAGAAGTGGGTCCGTTCAGAGCAGAAGAAGAGAAAGGAGAGCCTGTTGAAGAACGGAGAATAGGCTCGGAAGACGAAGAAGAAGAAGAAGAAGAAGAAGCAGCGGCCGGGGTGTCATCGTTGATTCGCTTGCCAATGTTGTTTTGCAGCATCCTTCCCGATCTCAGTGTAGTCACGGAACTCACATTATGGTTTTGTTGTTTAAGAGCAACATGTGCATTATGTGGGTGACCGGGATTTGGAAGTGGCTGAGACGGGAGCTTCCCCTTCTCTCGCTCGCTCAAGGCCGTGTTCAGCTGTGCAATCTGGGCCTCGATGGTCTTGATGCTTTGCCTATGTGCGGCAGTGTGTTGCACTAAAGATTGAATCGAAGACTGGATGTTGGCGGTGGATTGAGTCGATTGTTTAACAAACGCCTCCAGACTTCGCTCGAGCGAGGAAACCTTATCGTTGTTCGACGGAACAAAGTTGTTTGGTAGAAAAGAATTGTTCGGTGCAAAGTTGTTCGTCTGGTTTTGGAAAGGTTGGGGTTGGAAGGGCTGCTGATACTGAGTTTGTTGTTGCGCTTGTTGTTGCGGTGGAGGGCCCCTTTGGAAATTGTTGCCCTGGAATTGATTCTGATTCTGATTCCAGGCGAAATTGGGGTGGTTCCTCCAACCGGGATTGTAGGTGGAAGAGTATGGATCATTCCTCGGTCTTTGCTGGAAGGCAGCATTAACCTGATCCTGTCCTTGCGATGGTGGATTGTAAGGACACTCTTCGGTCAAGTGAGAAGGATCGGAACAACAAGCGCAGATGGTACGAAGGGGGAGAATAGGGGCAGGAGCAGGAGAAGAAAATTTGCTCTCTATTGCTTCAAGCTTTTTTGTTATTGCAGCCATTTCAGCTCTCATCGCAATAGAGACATCAAGCTGGTGAATTCCTACCCTAGACTGACCGGTAGAAGTGGAGGTAGAAGAAGAAGAAAAAGAAGAAGTCGGTCTGGTGCTCTCCCACTGTAGCGTTTGCTCCGCAAGATCGTCAAAGAACTGCCACGCTTCCTCGTCAGATTTCGATAGGAAGTGGCCCTGACAGATGGTTTTCAACAACTGCTTCGTTGCTGGGTTCAGGCCCTCGTATAAGGTTTGGCAGAGCTGCCATTTCTCTATACCGTGGTGAGGACACTGAACAAGAAGGTCTTTGTATCGGTCAAAGCACTTCCAGAAGGGTTCAGAAGGAAGCTGGGAGAATTGGTTGATTTCATTTCGAATTCTTGCGGTCTTATGATTTGGATAGAATTTTTTCAGAAACGCTTTAACAAACTCGTCCCAGCTGGTGATTGAGTGGGAAGCGGTGCTATACAGCCATTTTTCAGCGAGATCGCATAAAGTGAACGGAATGACCCGTAGACGTATAACATCGTCCGACAGCTGGGTGGTTTTCATCATGGCACAGACATTTTGAAATTTATTGATGAAGATATAGGCATCTTCAGATTCAAGCCCATGAAAACGTGGAAGCATGTTGATGAAATGGGGCTTAATTTCAAATTTGTCCCCATTGGCCGGAGGAAGAGAAAGGCAGGTGGGAAGTGCAGAACGGGTGGGGTAGAAACGATCCTGGAGCGCAATTCGCTGCGGCGCTACAACAGGCGGAGGTGGTTGGATGTTGGTCTCCGTAGGAGGTGGAGCCAATCCAGCGGTGGTCAAAGAGATGTTCGGATTGAATCCCGCCATCGCGGAAGAAGAGGTTGGTGAAGGTGAAGGTGAAGGTGAAGATGTATGAACAGAATTCCGGTCAACGTCGGAGTTGGCCGGCAAAGGAAGGGGTGAAAAAGGAGTGGACGGAGTATCAACTTCGGAGTCGATCGCGTAGTCGGTAGCGACTAACGTAACGCGGACTAGACGGGCGCTAGTGTCCCGAGTCCAAGCGGACATACACTAAACGAGTTTAGTATAGTCAAAGCGGAGAAGGTGAGGGTAAGAAAAAGTCAATGGAGAAAGGCGATGGGTGGAAATGGATTTGGCGACAAAAGGGTAAGCTTTTATAAAAGTTTTTGATTTTTTCCTTTTTTTTTTGTTTTTAGAAAGAGATTTACAGAAATATGTACGGAAATACGGCTTAAGCAATCACAAACAAGATATGCACAATCACACCTAGATCTAGGGTAACCTAGGTGTACTAGACCTGCTCCTGAACTTGATTGTCGAAGTTAAACAGTGTCGAGAAACAGGCTTAAAAATACACTGATCACGAGACCAGGTAAGTGCAGAGATAAGGGGAGGTTGTCCAACGCTTTCGCGAAGTTCCTTAATTAAATAACCCTTTCTCTTTCGGCGGTTGCGCCTTTAACACTTTCCTAGACACCCCGTAAGCAATATACGGTTAAGCGAGGTTCTAAACACGGTTTATCTTCTCCTAATGACCGCGAAGTCCTTAGGGCTGAAGTCTAGTATTTTTTAATTTACAATGGACAATGCATATGCTTTTAGTGATTTTTGGGGTCCTGGGAAGGGTGATGAAATCCCCACCCAATCTGGATTGGTTTCAAGCCCCTTAAGTCCGTATTAAAGAATGCAAAACAGTAACAAATCAACTGCAAACAATTTTTATTTGCGGCGCAAAGAATCCTGCACAAGAACAGTTTATTGGAAGGGGGGAAGAATTTGCGCAAAGAAGGCTGCAGAAAACACAATTCAGTGGAGTCCAGAGGAGTGGAGAGGAGCAGATAGACTTACAGAGAAAAGATGGCAGCCCAAGGGCACCAAGTGGCCGCGGATCCGCGGCCTTAGCCCTCTATTGCCGCGGTTCCGCGGCAGTAACAGTGACTTGGGCCATCAATTTTGGTTCAGGTGTTGTTCTGGGTCTCCTCTGCTTGTCTGGATGTGTGGAATTTTTATTTGCTCACTGTACCTGCTCCAGATTTGTTCAGTAGACCGTTAACTTCGTTTTGTCCGTAGACCGTTAACTTCGTTTTGTCCTTCGCGGTGCAGCCGCGAAATGTGGGTATATCTTCCCACGTCTTTGGCACTGTACTTGAACTCCGTATTATCCGACGTCTTTGGCGCCGATCTTGAACTTTGTATTTTCCTGCACACTTGCATAAAAACTAATCAAGAATAACAAGATGTTTTTTTACAAAGTATATTTTTTTTTGTTTGTTTTTTTTATACTTACAAATTAACCCGAAATTACACAAAGAAATAAACTACCGTCTCCCCGGCAACGGCGCCATTTGATTGTTAGAGATTCTGCGTGTTCAAGTTCTAGTTTAAATACCGCAATCAAGACGGTTTCGCTTGTAGCTAGCCGGTTGAGTACGGATCGTCCGCAGGGAGATGGGAGTCTTTTTCAATGTGCTTTAACGAGTTAAGTCCGGAGTTTCAGATTTGTTGTGATTATCTAAGTGTTGAGTTTGATATTTAAAGAGAGCTTGTTAGGGTTAGGATTAGGTTAGTTTGAGTTAGAAGTCTCCACATCTTTCGTTGCCCCTCTTAATATCGGTGTTACGGTAATTGGCAACAACGGGGATTAGCACGACTAGGAAGGAACTTTCGAGTATAAGCTAGGCTTTCCAACGCATAAGTCCTTCCTTTTGGTGCTTGTCCGTCCGTTCTTGGCTCTTAGCCATAACCTCCGGTTAATTCAACCACAACCGGTCTCACTACGGAATCACCGCTATCATGTAAGATAGGGTACCGTAAGGAGCGGATTGTGATTCAATTAACGGGAGTCGATTTAAGTTGTTGGGCAAGGAAAGAGTGAGAGAGATTTCCTTCTCTCAAACTTCCCTTTTCCTACCCCTAACAAGTATGAACTACTCACACATCATAATACGGAAAAATAGAACAAAACAAAAGAGGAAGATAGAAAGAAGTAGATTAGAAGAATACGACTAGCTATTTGCGACCTCACCTTGGCAAGGATCTAGCGTAAGCATCATTGACGTATTAAGGATAAAGAAAAAGAGAGAAGAAAGGATCAATACGAAATAACAACAACTACTTAACGAATTAAAATTACAACAAGTAAAATTACAACAAGCATAAAGATAAAGAGACAAGCATGATAATAAACGGTTCTTCTTTATTCATCACTCTTCACTCATAAGCTCACTACAAGTTTAATGGAGAAGAGGTGAGAAGAGGAAGAAGAAACACTAAACCTAGGCAAAAATGAAAATACAAGATTATGGACCCCTTCCTTCACAGAATTCTGGGGTATTTATAGGCTGGAAAATGAGAATCTAGGGCAACAAAACGGGCCCATATGAAAAGACTAAAGTGCCCCCAAAAATGCTGCGCAATTGGCGCCAAGATGGCCGCGGAACCGCGGCCAAGACCCCCCTTTGGCCGCTGTTCCGCGGCTGTTTAGAGGGATTGGGTCTAGGGTTTTTGATGGGACCCTGGTTTGCTGTGACCTTCAACATGGTATATGTGTTTTCTCATAATTGCATCACGAATTTTCCAGAATTCTGTTGATCAAAAAGGTGATTGAAAGTGAATCTTTTGCCCATGCTTTACTCGGGCACCGCGTAGATTTGTTGGATTTGGTGTTGCCTTGTGCTTTGTGCATGAAGGTGACATTGATTTGCCATTTTGTCTTCCTAAACTGGTATCTGGCAACATACGGATGAAGAGCGGAGACCGTGTTTTCTTCAGTGGTTGGCAGGAACCCGGGTTTTGTCGTGTTTTTCCATGAGTTCCATCGTTTAGAGCCGAGAACCTGTATCCTGCAATTGACTAGCAAACACGGCTCAAGAGTATCTACCGATATGCAAAGTGATAAAAATTGGGCGGTATGAAAATGCAAAAATCTGTTATGAACAGTTGCCTCGCTTCTGGGATTGGCGAGTAACTTGCCGCGCTCGTAGGGGTCCAGGTTTACATTGCACGAGCTATCCTCACGACCAAGAACGTCATATCTCATCTGCGGCTCGAATGAAACTAGGGGCTCCAAGATAATCCACCATTCTGTGTTGCTTGCTAAGATTTTGTGTTGTTGACTGCTATCATGCCTGGGACGAACGTTATATATATTTATATATATACTAGTAGATGTTGTATATGATTTTCACCCGCGCTAGTCCAGCCCCCGCTCTGTTGTTAGTTAAGTAACCTAACGGGTGATGACGGGGCCCAGTAGCGAATACGGATGGTATATACGTACATTGTATTTTCGTTCTTTTTGTGGTGTGATAGAATTAACTGATGGGACCGCATTAATTTTTATTAATGCAAGATAAGAAAACCTAAAAGATGTTGGAACAAATTTCGAAAAACTGTAGTTATATTCTTTCGCTTTGCATAGTAGTATTCGGTTGTGAATATCCAGTACCTCATTCCAGGAGGCAAAAGCCGAGATCCCTTCGCGGGGAGTGACCTCTTGAGCAAAAATCTATACTGTAGATTATTCGGTTTTTTCAAAACCACAAGTTTTCAAAAGCGGAGCCTAAACCACTCCTTTTCAAAACTGCTCAGGTTCCTTCAACGATATCAAGTTCATTACGTTAAAGGGTTTTTCGCCAAAAACTCAGCCGTGGCCCTCCGTCATTTCTTATAAGCTATACTTAGTATTCGTGCTGCGTTTGTTGACTGTGTCAAGGCGTAGTGAACGGTAGCTGAGTATTGCTTATTTCTAACATACGATGCGATTGGTTTGGACAGTCGTATAACCTTGTTGACTGTGTCAAGGGTTATGCGGGTGGGTTTAATGCAATCATGATAATGACGGGTTGAACTTAACTAGGACTCTTTGATTTGTTGACTGTGTCAAGGTCACTTGGGTCCTAGAGGCAAAAACCATATCGGGAGTTTCAAATATACAGGAAACTTGCTAGTGTTGCATACCTTCTGGAGTGTGGTGACTAGAGTGACTTCCATCTAGTTTATCACGTAATGATAGTTGGATCCCGATCCCACTGATGAGTAGGATTACTCCTGGGAAATTATTGTAAGTGCACGGCAGCGCCCCGGCCGTCAATCCGACGCCAGAATGCGGAAACGAAACTTTTACAAAACTTGTAAACCAGCACTACCGCGCACTATAAAACCCGGATCGGGCCATTAACCTAATGCTAGCTAACTAGAGAATGGGTAGGAAGCTATACCGAGCGATCCGTGTCCTTCGGTCTTCAGCCTCCACTCCGATCTCCTCGCGAAATCTCCGGTCTTCATCTCCTCGTCGGAACGGGCACCACATCGCCGAGTTCTTTTACGGGATCCCACCTCTGGACCGAGGCAACTCGAGCATGAAGTTGGCGAGTCGACGTGCCCAAGGATGCTGTAGGCTAGTGTAGAGTGGTTTGTCTCTATTGGGGTTGAAGTTGCGATGATGAATGGAGGAGAGAATGAACAATGGAGATGAACTTGGGAATTTTGGTGTAAGCTAAAATGAGAACAAGAATTTTCCCACACACAAAAAAATCCTCTCCTCACCAAGAAGTGGCCGGCCAAAATATGAGAGAGTGAATCCATGAAGGGAGGTGAGTGTAGGAAAAAGAAATGGTGACCATAATTCAAAAGGCAAGCCTCACATCAATATCCAAATCAACTCTCATCACATTCCCATCTCATTAATGCAAAAACCATGATGAAAGAAAAAGCAAAGATGCTATATCTATCATAACCCGTCATTTACAAATAACCCCCTCCACAATGCTAATTTGCACATTTGCAAATTAGCCCCTTCATCAATTTTCAGCCAAAGAAAGGAAGAAAGGAAAACTGGCTGAAACGGAATGCAAACTGGCAACCTCCAAAAAGCGATCCCGTAATAAATTACAGGAAAACCACGCGACTGTATATACATACCCGCATTTGTATTCCGACCGAATACAAATGCAATGAGACAAAATCTACACTGTACAATACTAGGATCCGGCTTAAACCAAAGCCCGCTAGTATTATCCGTCCGATCATGATCCATGCAATACCGCACGTATAAGATCGAACCCTGCAATATATCCATACGGCCTCTACAGCGTTTCGCCCGAAACTTGAGAAACTGTCTGTGGGGGACTCTAAAGACTCGTCAATACTTTGGCTGTGGATTTAACCATTAGCTCGTCAGAGGTATTAGCCGTACGTAACGGGCCACCAAGTATTGACTAAAAGGGAGGTTGATGAGCGAACTCATCCTGACACCCTACTGAGCCTGTCAGTGACAATATCCGTACAGTCCGGTCCGGTCGTCTATAAGCATCGCATGGCGGGCCTAGGGGGTTGGTAAAAGTCAGACCCCCAAAAGCGGTACAAGTCGTGTCGGAGTGTAGCCCAGAACCCTGAGATACTACTGGAATACCTACCAGTAAATCTCCTGCCTTGGCCAAGGACTTCGTGTAATGGCTCTCCTAGACACAACGCGACCTCACCCCCAATACCGGGAGAGACGAACCCCTACAGATCCGCTCACTGCCTCCATGTAGCTCGGGACTGTACCCAACTAAAACCTGTTTGCACGACTCCTTTGAGCCGTGGTAGGGTAGTAATCAAAGCACAGTGGGAACTCACACGAGAAAATGACGATCTCAGATCGATGAACTAACCTGTACACATGTCACCAGGGAACTGCTATCTGACGTCTGGTATAATCCCAACTAGCAGGTTCCCGGCGAGTCCTGTCCGGTGTACTCATAACCTAATGAGCACCTGTATACATCTTAGGTGAACCAACTGACATCAGTGGCTTGTGAGACCGGCCACCGTCCCTCTTCGGGGTCTTGACTGTATACACTAGTCTACTCTGGATTATCGATGCCCTGTCTCGAAACTCTCTCGACTAGGGACCTTTTAAGGATGTGCTTATGGACCCCAGCTCCCACGTATATGATCGCCATCATATTGCTGGCCGTCAAGCAAGAATCCTAAGGGCTCTATCAATGTGTAATAGTGACCTGTAAGGTCACCTAAAACTGTACACGATGATAAAGATTAAACCATATAGCATACTATCATCTTGAGTAAGACTGTCCTACCGGTATAGGTCTTCCCTCAATCATTGCAATCACGTGCCTGTGAACCAATAATTGACTCTGAGGGCACTATATCCAACAATTATTTCACTTAACAATCAATGCTATAAACCAAGTAGGTGTCTATAATGGTGTTAGCGGGGCTACGCCTCCAGGGAAAAGAGGTTATATAATTAAGGAACTTCGCGAAAGCGTTGGAAAACCTCCCTCGAAGTACCGACACCAGCATGGCTGGAAGGTTAAGCAAGTATTGTGACGTGTGATTAATCCCAACTAATTCTTCTTTTAAGATTTGAAGAAGAATTTGAGGAAACTGTGGTAGCCATCCTGATTAGATAAACTAATTACCAATCTAATCTTGTAAGAGCGCACGCTGAGTGTTTCTTTTCTCTCTCTCCAGGTAGCAACCACTTCATGCCCTAATCAAGATAAAAAAAAAAAGTATCGCTTGACCGATCCGAATTCTTATTCGGGCCTGGGGAACGTCAATTTGGCTCTAACTTATGACAGCAGTCATAAATATGAGCAGAAGAAAGAGGATTGCATGAATTCCTTGATGACCCCATCGAAGAAGAAGCATACTAATGCGTCTTCTTCAGGTGTTCTTGTTATTGAAAACTGTTTTTCGGTCAGTCCTGCCTCCTGGGTACTAGATACTGGATCAGGATCTCATATCTGTAATTTATTACGGGGACTGAGAAAAAGTAGGATGGTTGGACCTGGTGATATGTCCCTCAGAGTAGGGAACGGAGCACAAGTTAATGCTTCTGCCGTCGGTGAATATTACCTAGCATTTCCAAATGGCAATACTATGATTTTGAACAATTGCTACTATGTACCTTCCATGGTTTGCAACATCATATAAGTTTTTTTACTTGATAAAGACGGATATAAGTTTGTTCTTGATAGAAATATCATGAACATTTACCTTAATCAGGTATTGGTTGCAGAAGGTACACTGTATAATGGTGTCTATGTTCTAAATCAAAACACAGTTCTAAATGTACAAAACACACACAAGAAGAAGAGTCCAGAAATGAACGAATTCTACTTGTGGCATTGTAGACTTGGTCATATCGGAGAGAAAAGACTGAGTAAGTTGCATAAAGATGGATTTTTGGATACGTTCGAATTTTCATTTTATGAAACTTTTCGGTCTTGTCTCAAAAGAAAAATGACCAAATCTCCGTTCACCGGACACGGAGAAAGAGCAGCAGAGCTCTTGGGATTCATACACAGCGATGTATGTGGTCTAATGTCTATACATGCAAGGGGTGGGTTCTCGTACTTCATCACATTCACTGACGATCTCTCTAGGTTCGGATATGTATATCTTTTAAAACACAAATCTGAAGCTTTTGAGAAATTCAAAGAATACAGAAACGAAGTAGAGAACCAGACTAGCAAAAGTATCAAGATCCTCCGATCTGATAGAGGAGGGGAGTACTTAAGCGCGGAATTCCTAGAATACTTAAAAGAGAATGGAATTCTCTCTCAACTTACTCCTCCGTATACACCACAGAACAACGGTGTATCGGAGCGGAGGAATCGTACACTATTGGATATGGTTCGCTCCATGATGAGTAGTGCTGAGTTGCCTCTTTCATTCTGGGGATATGCACTTCAAACAGCAGCACATCTTTTGAATCAAGTTCCATCCAAATCCGTGCCTAAAACTCCGTATGAAATATGGAGTGGTAAGAGTTTGTATCTTAAACGTGTTAAGATTTGGGGTTGTCCTGCTTTTGTCAAAAAGCAGAACCCAGACAAACTTGAGGCACGATCAGTTTTGTGTAAGTTTGTGAGATACCCAAAGGATTCTAATGGGTATCTATTCTACCATGCAGAGGAACAAAAGATTATTGTTTCTAGGAACGCCACATTTTTGGAAAAAGAATTTCTTGTTAAAAATATTGGTGGCAGCACGGCAGAACTGGATGAAATTCCAGAAACACAAACTATAATTGAAGATTTGGTGGAACCACTAGATTCAGTTATACCCGACGAACCTCAGCCACTCCGCAGATCTGGTAGGATTTCTCATCCGCCCGAGAGATACTACGATTTTCTCATAGACGGGGATCGACAAGATTGCATCTTGGAAGAAGATGATCCTACTTGTTTCAGGCAGGCCATTATCAGTAGGGAATCTGATAAATGGCTTGATACTATGCGATCCAAAATGGAGTCCATGTACACCAATAAAGTGTGGACCTTGGAAATTGCTCCACATGGGGTAAAACTCATTGGATGCAAATGGATCTACAAAAAGAAATTTGGTGTAGATGGGCAGGTGGAAACCTATAAGGCTAGACTTGTTGCAAAAGATTTTCGTCAAAGACCAGGTGTGGACTATGACGAAACCTTTTCTCCAGTGGCTATGCTCAAATCTATTCGGATCCTACTTGTCATAGCTGCCTTTCATGACTATGAGATCTGGTAGATGGACGTAAAAACGGCTTTTCTGAACGGAAGTTTAGAAGAGTACGTTTATATGGATCAACTGGAAGGTTTCGTAGACAGTGGGAGCAGTGGGAAGGTGTGCAAGTTGCTTAAATCACTACCCTACCACGGCTCTACTGAGTCGTGCAAACAGGTTTTGGTTGGGTACAGTCACGAGCCACATGGAGGCAGTGAGCAATTGTCGGGGATTCGTCTCTCCCGGTATAGGGAGTCGATATCGTACTGTGTTCGATTGGTCAGGACCATAAGACCTTGGCCAAGGCAATTGGGATTTACTGATAGGTTGATCAGTAGTTTCCCGGATTGGTCCTGAGCCGCATCAGCACGAATTATCGGGTTATTAGGGTCTGACGTTTACCACCCCCTAGACCCGGTATGCGATACTCTCAGACGAAGAGAGCGGACTGTACGGAGATTGTCACAGATAGGCTCAGTAGGGATCTGGATGAGTTTGCTCGTCGGCCTTCCTTTTCGACAGGTACCCAGGTAGCCGTTACGTACAGCTAGTGCCGCTGACATGCTTGTGGTTATGGATTTATCCAGTAACTCACTGCCGGCGTGCTGTTGAGACTTTAGAGTCCCACACATAGGGTTTCTCTGGTTCAGGCGAAATGATGTAGTAGCCATATTGGATACGTGCAGGGTTCCGATCTATTGATGTACTTTGTGCCCGGACTTTCGATCGGACAGTTGGTAATACTAGCCGGCTCGGGTTTGAGCCAGATTATTAAATCAAGTATTGATTTGATAATTTACACATATGTATTTCGATATGTATATTCTAGTATTACATTCTTCGTGTTATTCTATCTTTTTTAGCATTCATGTTTTTATCCGAATGCAGGTATGTATATACAGCAGACCGTAATCCGTATTTTATCATAGATTACCTTCTAGAAGGTGGACACCTCATCATGGACTTTTCCATTTATTGATAAATGAAAATGAGGTGGAAATTAAGGAGAAAGGGGGCATGGTGAGAGGCATAGCTTCAATAGTTGACAAATGAATTCTTTATTCATTTTTGGTTACTATTGAAGCATGGCTATACTTGTTTATTCATGGAAATTGATACACGAAACCATTGTGTTGGATTTTCTCTCACTTGGATGCTTCATTATTCTTGAGATCTCATATTTGATTCACCCTCCTCCCTCCTCTTAAGTTTCCTCCACCTTCATCATCTTCCTCTTCACTACCCTCTCATGAGTTGAGAAACAAGTGAAGAGGCAAGATAGAGATAGTATAACAGATAGAACTCCACACTACATCCTATACAGCTTGGATTAGCAACCCAAGTTCTCCAGTTGCTCCTATTGACACTTAGTTAGGAGATAGAGCCATGGATCACATCCCTCGGGTGGATCATCTACGACAAAGGAGGACCGGAGAACAAGCTCGATCCTGGAGAACCGAAGGAGCGGGAAAAGAAGATCAAGCATGTTCAAGGTGGACACTTAGAGCTAAAGACGATGAAAGAAGACAGAAGAACTTGGATCGTTTGGTGAGACTTCTTTCATAGTAGTTAGTTCATCTCATTTAGTTTTGCTAGATAGGTTTATGGAAAGATCCGAGTTTATTGGGTTAACTTTGCGCCGTTTTTAAAGTTGTAAAAAAAAATTGTTCCGCAAACCCCCACGTTCGATGGCTAGGGCGTTAAGGCAACCCAACATTTTGAAAAGGTTGCAATTGAAAAGGGTGCTGACTCTGTGGGTGTGGTTGATGTTGCTATGGAGGAGGCCTTTGATAGTTGCTTAGGAACTGGTTTTGATTTTGAGATTGTTTTTGGTTCCAAGCAAAATTAGGATGATTCCTCCATCCCTGATTGTATGTGGATGAATAAGGATCGTTTCTAGGTCGTTGCTGAAAAGTAGCATTAATTTGTTCTTGATCTTGAAACAGTGGACTTAAAAGACATTCTTCAGTCAAGTGTGATGGGTCGGAATAGCAACCACACATGGTTTTAGGGAATGTAACCTAGTTTAGGGAGGCTGAAGAGACTTTGTTTTCTATAGCGTCGAGTTTCCTTTGTATCGCGGCCATTTCATCTTTCACTGGGATGGAAACATCGAGCCGATGGATACCCCCCTAAATGATGTTGGTCTAACGCTTTCCCACTGTAATGTTTGTTCAGTGAGATCTTCCAGGAATTGCTAAGCTTCACCATCGTCTTTAGACATGAAATGGCATTGGCAAATGGTTTCAAGCATCTGCTTTGTCGCTGTAGTAATACTCTCATATATAATTCGAAAAAGGTCCCATCTATTACTTCCGTGATGAGGGCATTGGACTAGAAGATCTTTAAACCGTTCAAATAATTTCCAAAATGGTTCATTGGGAAGCTGGGTAAACTGGTTGATCTCGCTCCGAACACGGGCGGTCTTATGATTGGGATAACATTTTTTAAGGAATGCAATAACGAATTCATTCCAGTTGGCAATAGAGTGTACGGCAGTGTTATAAAACCATTTTTCTGCTAGATCGCACAAAGTAAAAGAGAGAAGACGTAAGCGCATAGCATCCACAGACAGTTGTGACGTACCCATCATTGCGCATGTGGTTTCAAATTTGGTGATAAAAACGTATGCGTCTTCAGACTCAAGCCCATGAAATTTGGGCAAAAGGTTGATGAAGTGGGGTTTAATTTCAAAATTTTCCCCATTGGCTGGTGGAAGGGATAGACAGGTAGGAAGGGGACCGTGTATAGGATACCATCTCTCCTGGAGGGAGATGCGTGATGGATTCTGCGCACCTACTGGTGGTGGCAGAGTGGTGTTATAATCTGATGGAGAACCTTCTATCTTGGTAGATGTGGGTGGAGGGGATAAAGAAGATGAAGAAGCACCAACTTCGAAGTCGATTGCAGAAACGCGGACAAGACGGGCACTAGAATCCCGTGTCCAGCCGAGCATGCACTAAGCGGGTTCAGCGCACGTGGCAGCGTGTATACGATTTTAAAATGGTTTGTTTTGAAAAGTGTCGAACGTGAAACAAATCACACAAAAATTCACAAACAACCCTACAACTAAGGTCACCTAGGTCAAGTCACTAGCCCGCTCATAGACTTCCAAAGGACAAGTCGTAGGATAAATCATCTACCACCTCTTTATTACTCTTGTGGCCAGGTAAGTGGGAGGTATCCGCTATACGAATCACCGAAAATAGCGGGCCTAATTAAGTAACCACTTTTCTAGTCACGCTTGCCTAGACACCACAAAAGTAATGCGGATAAGTGATAGATTACCCACGACCCTCCTCTGTCCTAATTGAGCGCGACAGTCCTTAGAATCTTGGTCTAGATATTTTTTTAATTAATGTAGGGTGATGCGGATGCTCGTTTTGTGATTTGTGGGGCCCAGAAAGGGTGATGAAATCCCCACATAATCTGAATTTTGGTCTTGCCCCTTAAAGTCCGTATTAAAATATGCACAAACAAACCAAATACAAAACATGCAAAAGATTTTTGAGCGGCGATATTTTGCAAAGAATCCTGCAGAAAAATATTTTATTGAATTTTAGAGGAGAGATAAGGATATGAGGAATATACCAGAGAACTTTGGGGGCACAAGTCTTCAACCCCGCCGCGGTTCCACCACCAAAAGTGCCTTGTTGCCGTGGTTCCGCCGCGTGAATGAGGGTTCTCTTGACAATTTTTTCTACAGTGGCCTCCTTTGCTCCTCTGGTCCTCTCTGAAGGTCTCTGAATCTGGATTTCCTCGCTCTAGTGTCTCCAGAATCCCTCGCAAAAATCGCACACTAATCGTTAAATATGCATGTTGCGGTTTTGTTTTATTTTATGATATGGATCGTATAAGAATTCAACACGAATAGTAAGAAAAAAATTACGCACGTATCCCCGGCAACGGCGCCATTTGATTGGTCTGTTTTAAAGAAGTGTTTGTAGTATAACCGCAATCAATAACGGTGTCGCTTGTAGCTAGCCGAGATGAATATGGGTCGTCCTCAGGGATGCGTAAAACCTTTAATCTTGCTTTAGACGAGTTGAATAAAGAATAGAAGAAGAATAGAGAAGAATAGTTGTAGATCCTAGATCTATGTTAAACACGGATGTAGAATATATCAGAAGAAGGCTTGTAGGGTTCGTTAGGATTTAGTAGTCATGGATAATTAATAACGATGACTCCTTTTATCTATTAATAAATTTAAAACTAGATTGATAGTGATGAATGAGGATTAGGCTTCTTGGAAGAAACTAGGGTTTCCCCACTATTGACCCATGTCCCTTCATTGATCTCTATTCATGTCTAGCCCTTAACAAAATAATTGTTAATCTAATCTCAAATCGCGGTCGAGACTAGCAATAAATTGGTAGCGCGCCCGATAAGGATGTTAACGATTCTTTTGCTAAAGTTTATAAACTTCATAAGACTTAAAAGAAGTTAAAGTATTTTCTCATCCACTGTTCTACCCTAATCCTACGAACCCTATCAAGCGGAGAATTACTCGCGCATGATGGAGATAGAAGAAGAAGAAGAAGAACGGATAGAGAAAGAATTCATAATGTAAATGCAGAAATTAAAATTAATCTAATGATCTACCTTTATTAATCAACTTCAGAAGTACAATTCTTCGAGTTTAGCTTACAAGAGAAAGAAGAACTTGCTCTCGATCTCTGTCTCGCAGGAAGTAGATATTCCGTCGAATCTCACGTCACTTTATCACGTCGAATCACGGACCTATAGTGGATCACTTGTTCTTTGACGGTGATTGGTTTCGTGTTAAAAGGTGATAATTTCTAAGTTTAGCCCTCGGTCCTATTTATAGTCACAGAAAATACAAACCCTAGATCTCAAAGGTTAAGATATGCAATCACGATCACCCCCAGAAAATTTTAGATCCAACAGCCACCAGATGGCCGCGGATCCGCCGCACATATACCCTTTTAGCCGCGAAAGCGCCGCGTGTTGGTGGGATTAGGGTTTGTGATTTCTTCAGTGGCTTCACATTGACACGCAGAGATCTTCTAAATATCTAGAATCTTCATATCTTCTCTAAGTCTCTGCCAGTTTGATTCTTTGATTTTATTTAACTTCTTAGGCAGATTTTTGATTCCCGACATTTCGATATCCCGATCTCCTGACCTGAGCGAAATCTTGCACGATATCTCCATGAATAATGTTAGTAATATTTGTTATAGAGATATTATTCTAACCATTTGCATGATGTTATATCTTTTAAAGAATCTTGATTAGAATATTTGATATGATATGCATAATAAAAATATTATATTATATGCATATATTTTCCTTCATAATGTTAATTATAATATATAAACATATGACAATAGATATTTTTACAGATAAACCCTCATATGTGTCATATTTATAATAAACACCTTTAGATATTTATCAAAACTAAGGAAAATGTTATATCAAATGCGCGATATTTTCGACTGAACACTTGGACATATGTATGTACAGGACAATCTTGCTCGATATGATAGTATGCTATCTGGTTTGTCTTTATCTTAACATATCCATATGTTCTACTTGTTATTATGTACCTGTTTCCCCCAATCAGAGCAAAACTCTGTTTGAATTTCAAAATTCAAAAATTGAAGCAACGCTTCAGATCCCTTGCGCTGCGCACTGAGCGCCACGTGTCAAAAACAGACACGCCAGCGCCAGGAGCGCTGCGCCCTAGGCAGCGCACCCCCAATCAGAGCAAAGCTTTGTTTCAAAATTCAAATTCAAAAATTGAAGCAACGCTTCAGATCCCTTGCGCTCTGCGCTGCGCGCCATGGGTCAAACGTAGGCGCGCTAGTGCAGTTGCGCTGCGCGCCACGTGTTAAACACAGGCGCGCTAGCGCCAATTGCGCCAGCGCTGGAATTTAAAGAATTCCCCACCGTTAGATCAAAAGATCTAATAACATTAATAAATTATTAATCAGAATTAAAATTCTATTCTAGAAAGATCTTTCCAATCTTATTAAAATAAGAAGATTATCTTCTATAAAACAGAAGCCTTAGGATCAAAGATCCAACGGTGGGAAATATTCCCAAATCAATCAGAGAAAGATCTCTTCAACTAACTTAACAAATCAATTGGCCCTATATAATGGCCCCAAGACTTCAAGTCTCACATAGAGAGAACCCTCTGCAAACTTTGAGAAAAAAACTCAAAGAGAAAGAAAGGCAAGCCTTCGAAGAAAGAAGATCATTTTCTTCATCTTTAAAGGTAAAGAATTATATTCTTGGAAACAGAGATGAAATCATCTTATTAAAAAAGAAGAACCCTCTTCTAAAAAGACCAGAGATCTAAGAACAAGATCAAGATCTTCAATAAAAAAGAAAAAGATCAAAGAAAGATCTAATCATAAAAGATTTAAAGAAGTAATTTACTTCACAGATCATTTGATCTATAAAGGCACAGCCTTTTGATGAGAATAAGAACCTTGGTTCTTGGGTCTTGAGGCAATGCCTCTTTTGAAGAACAAAAAAACTTGTTCTTTGATCTTAAATTGATCAAGCTGCGCTCTGCGCTATTGGACAGTGCCTTGCACTCTTGAATTGCGCCTTTGCGCTCCTTGGACTGGCGCACTGCGCCAGAACGCGCCACGTGTCAACCATAGAACGGTTTGCGCTTTGCGCTTCTAAAAATAGCGCACTGCGCTCTTGGACTGGCGCACAGCGCCAGAGCGCGCCACGTGTCACCCACTAGCGCAGCGCACTCATAAAGCGCAGTGCGCTAACAGACTTGCGCTCAGCGCTGAGCGTGACACGTGTCACCTTCGCATGCGCTAGCGCAATGCGCTCTTTGATTGGCACAAAGCGCCTGACAAGCCACGTGGCGCACTATCAGACCACTATTTTGCTCCTGATAAATGCTATGCATTCTTAAAAGGGCAGAACCCAAATAAAGGCCTAATAGGCAAAACATAAATGAAAATGTTAAACATTTTTAACTGGACTTAGCCCAATTCTGGCCATAAGTCCTCAATCTAAATTGAACTGAGCCCAACTGCTCTTCCAATCAATTTACATCCGGTTCGAGGGTACATCACTTTACTCCTCTGATATTTGTCGTTGTAATCCTTCAACGTCGTCAGAGAGGTGATGGGTCCCGACAACCACACATTACTACGGACTGTGGGGTCCTTAAACTCATGGACTATGATGTCCTTAACCTCGACCGTGATGTCTTAAAACTAATACCGGACTGTGAGGTCCTTAAACTCATGGACTATGATGTCCTTAACTTCGACCGTGATGTCTTAAAACTAATACCGGACTGTGAGGTCCTTAAACTCATGGACTATGATGTCCTTAACCTCGACCATGATGTCTTAAAACTAATACCGGACTGTGGAGTCCTTAAATCCACGGACTATGATGTCCTTAACCTCGACCGTGATGTCTTAAAACTAACACCGGACTGTGAGGTCCTTAAACTCACGGACTATGATGTCTTTAACCTTGACCGCGATGTCTTAAAACTAACAATGGACCGTAATGTCCTTAAACTAATTATCGAACGCAATGTCGCTAAACTAAACAATAGAGCCCAATTGCTCTCTTGTCGGATCTAAACGATCCCGATAAGTTGATCTTAGTCTAAAATTAGACTAACGTGTCCTTAACAAACGTTTAAGTTGATCTTAGCCTCAACTAAGGCTAACGTATCCTTAAATACAACCCCCCAAACCCAAATCTAAGAAAGATACGGATTTGGACTAGTCCACGTCCTACGGGCGACAACACAAATTAGTCTCCGTATACAATCCACGGGCAACTAAACACAAAACAAACACCCATGACACGAAGTAACCATATGGAGAAGGAGAAAGTTGTTACCGCGATGCGGTAGCGTAATTAACTGCAGGGGCTTGCGCCTGCAGGGAAGAGCGTCCCCACAATCAAAAACCCCTCAAGCGAGGGGGAATCTGACGAAGTCTGCTACATCGGCCGCATCCGTTTAAACCTTCGATACATGGTGCCATAATTCAACTTGGCATCTTCGGAGAGGTGGACAGATAGCACCAATTAGCATCTGCCTCGAATTTCAGGCAAGACGGACCTGCGAGGTCGCGTCTCCATTGTTCGGCGGTGAACAGATTCTGGCACGCCCGGTGAGACCTTTTCCTCTTTCCACTCCACACTTCGTGTATCGTATTCGCGAACGAATCGTGGTTTGTTAATGGTTGCCCTTGGGTTTCAAGTTACTAAGATTTGGTCTCTTGCTTGGCGCAGAAAGCAAAACAGCAATGGCATTCACCTTCTCGAAGTGTTCCAACTGCAACTGCAACCTACGCTCCGCCTCACCTGGAGGTGTAGCTTATGGACCTCAAGCGGCATCACTGTTCATGATGCCGGTAGAACAGGTCACCCAGGCTACTACTGGATTGTTTTTCGAGACCATGCTCCCGCCAACGAGCTTCACTGCTCCCGTGCCCGTACCAGAAGCTCCCAAGAAGTCGGTCTTCGATTGACTTACAGCTACTACGGCCCCTCTCAACGGGTCGTCCAACACCAGCACCTCGGTCTTCTCCAGATTGGGCCAAAATTCCTACGGGCCCACAATGAAGCTTGCAGTCCCAGAGAAGGTTATTCCGAAGAGAGTAACCAACCCTGCTCCCGAAGTCGTCAAGGCGGCTTCTCCTGCCAAGGGGTCGGTCTTTACAAGACGGACCATCCTAACTCCCACTCCCGCTCCTGCTACTCAAAGGACATCAGTCTTTAATAGGCTGACGCCGGCAACAGCCCCTCACCCGAACAGAAGGAAAGACAAGGCCATCCCCATCACCGAGCCAACTCCCTCAGCTCGACATGCTCGACGTCGCCACCGGCGCCGA
Source organism: Agapanthus africanus (assembly GCA_030015575.1). Lineage (NCBI taxonomy): Eukaryota > Viridiplantae > Streptophyta > Magnoliopsida > Asparagales > Amaryllidaceae > Agapanthus > Agapanthus africanus. The sequence continues at coordinate 32,280,578 of JASDDO010000016.1, read as the reverse complement.
GTGAGGAAGTCAGGAGGCAACTCCCCTTCTGAGCTAACTCCACCAGCCCCGACGGCGGAAATTAATGCTGCTGTTCCAACCGGGAACAGCTTTGAGCTGTTGAATAAGGTGCGTAGGAATTCTCCTACCGCTGTACTGAAAAGGTCTCCTCCTCCACTGGAGAAGGTTGCGAAAGCAAAGCCAGAACAGTCCCCGCAGCGGCTGTCCTCCAAGATCTACAAAGTCTGGCGGCAAGTCCGGAACTCGGTGGTGGATCAAGAATATTCCCGCCGGCAGAAGAGGCTGAAGGTCCGACAGGAAGAAAGCCATCCTGCTAAGTCACGAAAAGCTATCTGGATGCCTACTGCGATGGCTCCCTCAACCTCGACCGCTCATGAGAAGAGAAGACCGGAGAAGACCCCCGTACGTGTGACAAATGTCAAAGGCACTGAGCCCAAACGCCCTAAGTCCGGGGGCATGGTGGTCCATACTATCTACATGGCATCCGGCAAGGAAGATAGTCGCGCTTCTACGGGCCACCGACCACTCACTCGATCCATCCCAAGAGCCCATAAACAACAGCAGCAAAAGCTCCAGGAGATGCTGACTGCGATGGCCGCACTCACCGGGCCAAAAGAAAGCCCGGAGGCGTCATCGGAACAACGTCGCGAACACGAGACCGATGCTGAATTCCTTCGTAGAATGCTTGAAAAGAAGGACAAGGAGGCTGCGGAACAAGCGGCCAATATAAAGCAGATGGCTCTTCTGTTCCAAAACATGGTCGGGATGATGATACAGCCGGATCCCCCAGCTGAAGATCCTCCGATTATCCTCGAAGACGACAGAGGAGAAACGTCAAATCCACCTCCATCTCTTGCAACAGCCAAGGAGGAAACAATTTCCAAAGCTGTCCTGGATGACTATATTGCTCAGCAAATAAGAGTTCACCAGGCAAATGAAGCGGCCGGCCAAGTCGTCAAAATGGGGCGACCATATCCGGGCTGGTATGATCAGATAAAATACCCGCCGGGCTATACGATCCCGAAATTCCATGTCTACAAGGGGACAGGCAATCCCCATCAATATGTCGCCCAGTTCAGGGCTCTTTGTGGCAACACCGGCAGCGATGATAAGCTCTTGCTTCACCAATTCGTCGGCAGCTTATCGGAGACGGCGTTTGAGTGGTACTCCGAGCTTCTGAACGACTCCGTCAAAACTTTCGCAGAGATGGAGTTGCTATTCACCCAGCGATTCGCAAGCGCCAGCGAACGCACCCCAATAACGGTATTGATCAATGCAAGGGTGAAGCCGGGCGAAACTTGGGTTCAATACGCAATCCGATGGCGGAACTTATGGTCGAAGTGCGAACAGCGCATCGAAGAAGCACCAGCGGTGGGCATGTTCGTGGGCACCCTAGACCCTCATGCAACTATTTCACAGTTCATGATGTTCTTTAAACCGACCACGTTCCAGGCTTTGATCGATAAGCTAGCCCAGATGGATCAAATGTGTCACAGACCGTCTCCCCCGAAGCCAGAACCACGAAACGACAAGGGTAAAGGGAAGGCAACCTTCGTTAAGAACACCCAACAGCAGTACAGTGCCCCAAAGCTAGCAGCACAGTGCCCCAAAGCTAGCGGATCAACTCGAGGAGAGACGGCGCTATTACAATGAGAAAATGAAGCGTCCATACTCATTCCCACGGGACAAAACGAAGAGGCTGTTTGAGCTGGCTATGCGCAACAGGCTTATCAATTTACCGAATCCAAGGCGACCACCGCAGCCCAGCGAAGTGAACAATCCCAATTATTGCCCTTACCACCAAACGGTAAGCCATCCAATCGAGGATTGCTTCGTCTTTAAGGGATGGATCGAGGATCAATACCTACAAGGCAAGTTTGCGCTGTCTGAGAAGTGGAAAGTAAACCCACCACAACCGCACACTCCTAAGAAGACGGACACACCGGGGGCAACGTGTTCTTTTGTTGAAGAAGCTCCGTGGGAGGTCATGCTTTCAGCCAAAACCTAAAGGATGCTGAATGATCTCCAGACATGCCCAGCAATCAGGTGGGAGAATCCGCTGGAACCCTAGATCATCGAAGGGATGCTGAAGCCGCGCCCAACTCCAAAGATTGGTGGTGATGGCCCAAGCACTCATACCCGGCCGTTAAAATCTTCAAAGAAGAAGAAGAAGAGATCCATAAAGCTCGTGAAGCTTGGCGGCAAGCGCACGGACCTGCAGAAACAGATCGACGCGCTGGAGGAGTATAATCAGAAGGCGCCGACTCCTATCATGCTCCAAGAGTTCCTCAGCCACATCTTTCAGGAGGAAGATGATGGAGAAGACTCGTCGGATGGATCTGAGGATTATGTAGCAAGTTGCCATGTGATCTCTCACTCATCACTGGACAATGAAGAAGCTCCCTGCACAGAGAGACCGGGGGCAGGTCCCGAGCCGGAACTTCTATGGCCGTCAGATGAAATGATCGACGCCTTCCTGAATTAGATTCATCTAAAAAGTAAATCCAATCGGGAGCGTGAGATGGCCATATTTGAAAGAGCCAAACGCCGGCAACTGGACGAAAGAGTCAAGGCACTCCCGCCGAATCAAGGAACATCCGTCACGGATAAAAACAAGTTCAAGACGAGAAAAAGGTTTGCTAAAGCCTTAGTCAACAGGACCCTAACCCTGTTTGCTAAGCCACCTTTGTTCGATATCGACAGAGGCAAATGATGAGTCGCTCCTGGCAATATCCCAGTTGTAGCGGTGCTGATGCCGAAATCGGTGTCTAATTCCAAGCTTGCAGCGAAAAGCCAGCAAGTCACACATGCATACGAAATAGCCGAAATGATGGGGCAACTTGCGACAAAATCAGCGAGTAAAAATATATGCATGCAAAATAGCCGAAATGATTGGGCACCGCGAAAAATAGCCGAAATGATGAGGCAATCGCGACCTTCGTGATATATAAAGCTGAAATGATAGAGCATCGCGGAAAGAAATAAAATAAAACTATATATATAATGAAATTTATGCCCTACAGGTGATATTACATCAATCCCTGTATACAATCCAGGGGCGTAAACAAAGAAGGAATCGCTCTCCTCCTCTTCTAGGTTTCATCAGAAGAAGAAGCCAAATCTCGATGAGTCACAGATAGCCTGGAAATCATCTCAACATTTGTCCCAGCAGACACAACATCAAACAAAGCGGAACAACGGCAACTCCCAGTTCTATGGCTCGACGGTATACAGATGACCGAGAGTCAAATCCCAACTCCGTGAAATACGGATATAATCAGCAAAATTCCTGGTTACGTGGAACGTGGATAACGTCACTTCTGACCCCGTGGAAAACGTCCAGAGCGGATCCTGGTCCTCGTAGAGCACGGCAGTGAACCCGTGTGAAGCATCCAGAGCAGAGCCTAGTCCTCGCCGAACACGGCAGTGAACCCGTGGGAAGCATCTAGATCAAAATTCCTGGTTACGTGGAATGCGGATAACGTCACTTCTGACCCCGTGGAAAATGTCCAGAGCGGATCCTGGTCCTCGCAGAGCACGGCAGTGAACCCTTGTGAAGCATCCAGAGCGGAGCCTAGTCCTCGCCGAACACGGCAGTGAACCCGTGGGAAGCATCTAGAGCAAAATTCCTGGTTACGTAGAACACGGATAACATCACTTCTGACCCCGTGGAAAACGTCCAGAGCGGATCCTGGTCCTTGCAGAGCACGGCAGTGAACCCGTGTGAAACATCTAGAGCGGAGCCTAGTCCTCACCGAACACGGCAGTGAACCCGTGGGAAGCATCTAGAGCAAAATTCCTGGTCACGTAGAACACGGATAATGTCACTTCTGACCCCATGGAAAACGTCCAGAGCGGATCCTGGTCCTCGCAGAGCACGGCAGTGAACTCGTGTGAAGTATCCAGAGCAGAGCCTGGTCCTCGCCAAACACGGCAGTGAACCCGTGGGAAGCATCCAAAGCAAACATCGGACCGTGAGGTCCTTAAACTCATGGACTATGATGTCCTTAACCTCGACCGTGATGTCTTAAAACTAACAATCAACCAAAATGATTTTAAACTGATTTTACCTTGGTTCAAGCGTACATCTCTTCACTCATTTGATATTTGTCGTTGTAATTCCTCAACGTCTTCAAAGAGAGGACGGGTCCCAATAATCACACATTTCGCGGACTGTGAGGTCCTTAAACTCACGGACTATGATGTCCTTAACCTCGACCGTGATGTCTTAAAACTAACATTGGACTGTGGAGTCCTTAAATCCACGGACTATGATATCCTTAACCTCGACCGTGATGTCTTAAAACTAACATTGGACTGTGAGGTCCTTAAACTCACGGACTATGATGTCCTTAACCTCGACCGTGATGTCTTAAAACTAACATTGGACTGTGAGGTCCTTAAACTCATGGACTATGATGTCCTTAACCTCGACCGTGATGTCTTAAAACTAACATTGGGCTGTGAGGTCCTTAAACTCATGGACTATGATGTCCTTAACCTCGACCATAATGTCTTAAAACTAACAACGGACTGTGGAGTCCTTAAATCCACGGACTATGATGTCCTTAACCTCGACCGCGATGTCTTTACACTACGGTATCCTAGAAAACGTCCAGAGCGGAGCCTGGTCCTCGCCAAACACGGCAGTGAAACCGTGGGAAGCATCCAGAGCAACCCCTGACTCCGTGAAATGCGAATAAGGGCAACTTCACCCATCACTTGCGGGTCCTCACGACTTGTAAGGGAGTAAATTCTCTTGTGAGATCCTTACGACTCTCAAGAGAAAACACACTTAGGAATCCTCACGATTCTTAAGAAGAAAATTACACTTACGGGATCCTCTCGACCCGTAAGGAGAAAATTCTTTATGAGACCCTCACGGCTCATAAAGTTGAAAAGTCTTAGGTGACAGACCTTAACCCTGTTTTCTAAGCCATCACCACTCTACAAAGAGCCAAAGACTGACAGCTATACGCTATCTACAGACCACACTTGCTAAAATCACATGATAAACAACACAGCAAGAAAGAAGAAAGCAGAGAAATGACACAAGACATTATGAAGAACGTGTATCTTTTATTCATGAAATTCGATTGAGTACAAAATACATCGTATTAAAGAATAAAAGAAACAAATACATTTTATTCACAATTACAAATGATACAAAATTTTCATTGAGAAGGATGCGTTTTCAACAAGTCTGTGAGCTGCTCTCGTACTTCTTTCAGTGCCTTATCATGATCAGCCGCCATAGCCAGCTCTGCTTCAATTTGGGCCCGTTGCTGCAAACAAGATAAGAGTTTCTGATCAGCTTCTTGCTGGGAAGCCTCCTGACTCTGCGCGATCTGCACATTGAGATCAGGCTTCTTCCTCAACACCAGCCCGTCAGAGATACACCGTTGAAGGCTTTCAAAAATGGCGTTCAGTTGGGCAGCATTAGCTGCAACCTCAGCGCGCAGTTGGGCAGATTCAGCAGCAGTTGCCTCACGTTCTTTTCGCTTAAGAGTTGACTCTCGTTCGAAATGGCGAAGGAACGGAACACTCTGCTCAACACAAGCGGCCCGTTGGGAGTTCAAAGCCTGAGTCTCAAGGGCAAGACGCATGAGTTCAAGCTGACATAGACAGGCCTCGATCTTCCTGCAGTGATCAACCCAAGACTCGATAACGCTTTCATTATAGAAATTTACAAGCGTCGCCAGCATCGGATTGACCTCGGCAGCAAAATCTGCAGCAGATGTAGGAGCCTCCGCGTCAAGCTCCTCGACGCATTCGCTCAGCATACGCAGACTTGTCACAGCGCCCTTTGAGGATGGACGTCTGGAGAAGGGGCCTGCCGGCATCATAATGCGAGACTCGAAAGAGACCGGAGTCGAAGCGACAACTGCAAAACAAATCACAATCAGATGACGGATCTAGAAATATAAGAGATTCATGAACAATGGAATTTACTATACCAGCTGCAGCAGGTGGCAAAGCCGGGAGGACCGGTGGCGCAACTGATCTCTCATCTCCTCCTTCAATCTGTAGCACTGTAGTCAGGGCGAAGAAGAATCAGAAATAATTTTATTATCGGTGAAAGAAAGAGCATTAATTGAAAGCTATATTCACCAACGCCACTGGATGAAGCCATCTCCGACGGGAAGGAGAAGTGGGGATGCAGCACCTGGTACAGGTGGTCAAAAAGGACTCCTACAAAGACACAATAATGCAACGTTAGTACATAAATTATGCGGCCTAAAGATAAGACTGATGAGTCACAAATCCATACCTTCCAGCATCTGCGACGGTACGAGAGAAGGAAGAGAAGTGGTCACCGTCAGAGCGGTAACTGACGGCGCTCCCTCAGGTAACGCAGCATCAGCACTAACTGCACCTGCGTTAGAAACAAGATAAACCCTGTCAGGAAGGATTGCAGAATAAAAAAGAAGGACGGTAACCTAAAATTTACATGATGAGTCGCCAACTGGAGCCGTGACGAGGGCGTCACTTGATGCAACGGTGGCGTCTCCCTCCTCCATTGGCATGGTTTCACCTCCCGTTGCCTCATCGCCCGACTCTACAGGACCCGTTGTCACGCTCGCGAGGCCAGGAGACAACAAGGAACCGTAAGCAGGGAGAGCGATGATCGGAGCGGTGCCCAACTCTTAAGAAAGAGTGGCCATCTCGTGCTCAGCGATCATGCCCGTTTCTCCCGCTACCACCTCGGGCTCAGTGGTCGCAGCCGCTTCGTCCACTACTGCCTCAGGCTCGGCCGTAGCAGCCGTTTCACCCGCTACCACCTCGGGCTCAGCGGTCGCAGCCGTCTCGTCCACTGATGCCATAGGTTCGTCCGTAGCAGCCATTTCATCCACTGCTGCCTCAGGCTCAGCCATAGCAGCCGTCTCACCCGCTGCCCCCTCGGGCTCGGCATTGGCAGCCATCTCGGGCATAGCAATCGTGACTGTCTCGTTAGCCACTATCTCAGGCCTGGCAACCCCGGCTACATCGCCTATCGTCGCCTCGAGTTCAGCCGCTACCTCCTCTACCGTCCCCTCAGGCTCGATGGTCGCCGCCGCTCCTCCAGTAAGACTCGGCCCTGCAAGACAAGATATATAAGAACCGATAGTTTAAAACTTTGGCAACAAAGCCTCAAAAACACATTACCTGAGGCGGATTTACAGTTGGCTTCTCGAGCTGCACGTGCCGCCCGTTTATGAGCAGTAGACAAGGCGACCGGGAGCTCCTCTGAAGGAGTAGCGGCAGGAGTAACGACGCTTGAGCCTGCTCCCGTAGCCAAAGCAGCTCTACGCTCCCTTGTTGTGCGCCGCAGACGCTTCCTTTCCTCCCGGGCCGTCACGACAGACCTTTTGGAAGCCTCCTTCAGTAAGGCGTCGTCATCCGCATTCAGGGTTGCCTCCAGAGCCGTTAAGGCTTCCATCATCGGCTTTTTAAGTAGGGCCTCTTGCGGCAATCCCGAAGAGGCCGGGACTTCGGTAGCTGGCCCGGGGAGAATTCCCGCATCGGCTTGCGAGGAAAGACTTGTGGTCCCTGCGATAAGACGAAGAGTGGGTCAGATTACTCATAAGAAATGGAAGCAGAGACATAGCAAACCAAAACGTACCAATGCCCAATAGAGCGCGATTCCTCTCTTCCTCCTCGAAAGTCCTGAGGAAAGCCGCCAGAATCTCCTCAGTAGTGAAGCCTGTTACAAAAAGAAGAATATCAGTTAAGACATGACAATAAAAATATAACGTAATGAAAAAAGTACGACTAATATTTACTTGATTGCGTGAGGGCGGCTATTTTCCCTTGTTGGCTCGCAAGTTGCGCAGAAGCAGCAATAGCGACGTCGAGATCAGTGTCTTCTGGCGCTACGAAGAAACCCTCGTTGGTTCCATACTCACTTAGGCCTTCAGTAAGAGGGCCCTGAGGCTCTAGGCCGAGTACAGCATCAAGAGAGAGGATCGACTTCTTCTTCCTTTTCTGCGCGCGAACCCCGGTCGCACCCAAAATCAGCTTACGCTTCGTGGGCACCTTGGGACGGCGGGTCCCGATGTCCGAGCCCACACCGGATTCGGACGAAACCACGTTTACCGTCTCCACGGGAGCACGGGGTGCTGAGGGCACGTCCACAGGATCACGGGGCAATCCACGCGGGGGGCTTAGCACACGTGGAGGCTCATCTCCAGCATCTCCTTTTAGTGGAGGAGGGACAGGGGTCTTTCGCTTTAGGGGGACGTTGCGATCGCTGGAGGGGGGCGCACCCTTGCGATCAAGCAGCAGCCGCTTCTCTTCCCGGATAACAGCACCCATCGCGTGCTGATACCAAGCCCCGTATACATTGAGGGCCCTTGGAATGCAACTCGGCTCGCTAATGAAGAAGTGGGAGCCCGTGTTTAACCGCATAAAGTGATGCAATGCGCTCCGTATTCCCTCCCTGGTGGCCGCAGGCTCTTCTAAAAACGCCTCCAGTGGAACCCCCTGGTTATAACTTAGTTGTTGTATGAAACGATGGGGGTTGTACCTCATAAAAAGCGCCGCCTCATTCTGCCTGAACACGAGGAAGCCCGGCCTAATGGAGTATAGATGTAGAATCTCCCAGGCTTTCAATACGGAGGCCCCGTCCTTGAAATTATCGCGCAACGCCAACACCGCCTTGGAGGTCTCCGGGCCGATTTTCAGGACCTTGTCTGTGAAAGAAATACCCGCTCCGACCGTGTGCGGACGAAGAAGCAACCCCCTAGCCTCCCGCGGAGGCGGATTCACGATAGAAGCACCGATCAGCCGCATAACTCTCGGGAATCTGCACTTCTCGTAAAACGAGGGTCTTTTATGAATACCAAATACCCTGAGCACGTGCATTTCCATCCACGAAGTAAAGTAGTGCATCGGAAAATTAGCAGGTTACACCCCCGGTTCAGTTGCGTCCGCCGCCACGCTAAGACTATGGTACAGATGGGCCAACCCGGCAATTCCGATGGCCAATTGTATGCCAGCCACCATTCGATGTGCTGGGTAGAATACGGACGGCCTCATGTAGCGAGGGTGCATGGGGAACGCGAACCAGCACAACCATAGCCCCAGAAACCCGAGAAAGAAAGTCTCATCGTCGATGCCCGGAGCAGCGATTTCCGACAAAGGGATGATTGCAGCATCGGGAAAGTAAAAACCTTTTTGATCGGCTTCCAGCACTAGTCGACGATCTAAGCCAAGACCGAAGGGGTCGTCAAGCTTGGCAAATTTTTCGCCCCATTGCGATAGAATCTCCAGTCGAAGAAAGCGGGCGATGAAGTCTGCGAAACTAACTCCCCGGCCTCCCGATTTCAAGAAAAGACTCTCATACATATTCAGCACCTTTATCAAACTCGGAAACTGGTGCTGAATAGCATTCTCCGGCGTTAGGTCCATCACCAACGGCTTGGTGGCGAAAACATATTCATCAGGAGGAAGCAGCTCCTCATAGTGCTCTCCCCTCACCGGCAGACCGGAAATTTCAGCAAATTCTTCCAGAGAGATGGAAACTTCTCTGTCCATTAGAAGAAAGGTATGGGTGGGGATGTTCCATTGCTCCACGAACGCCTTAATCCACCATGTCGGAGGAGCAGAATACTCGAACAGTGAGGCATAAACCGCAGGGTATAGACCGATCTTCAGCAGATGCACCTTCTTCGCTGACAGAATGTACCCCGCCCACTGCAGATACCCTGCCGAGTGTCGAGGGGTCAACCCGATGTTGTAGGATTGTCCCCAAGGGCGCGACTCGCCCTGGTATATACGCCGTCCCAAAATATCCACGGCTGCCGGCAGCTGTATGGGTATGGCAGCAATCGAAGGTTGAAGAAGACCCTCCGAATTCCAATTTACGACCTCCACGGCATAGTTCACCGGGGGTATATCTGCGTACGAGATCGACGAGATCGGATCCGATGGCGTCGCGCAAGAGAAGCTTCGGCGACCTTTAATTATTTGGTCGTACCACCTACCCCACAGGTGAAGGTTTTTGTACTCCGGGTCGTAGTACTTAATGAGAGCAAGAACCTCCCGGTCTACCGGTGCCTCAGGGAATCCTCCCTCTGAAAGAAAAAACGGGAACGAGAGATCAGAAGACATGTCGCCTGCAAGAAAAAGCGAAATTCAATTATCAGTATTATAATTTAATCCCGACGATCGGTACTTTAAAAAATTTGTACCACACTGCAATGCAGTGGAGAGGGGACCCACAAAATCCAGATGACAATGCATCAATTAATAAGACGGCCTCATCATTAGATAAGACTGTCAATTAATGAGGAAATCCTCAAAGAATATTCTCATTAAATGAAAAATTCCTCGAGACAAGGAGAAAATCTCCCTTTTAGAGCAAAGCTCTGTGACACTTGACAAACTCTGGTCACGAGGGAACAAAATTCCTTAAAGAGCCTAGCTCTGTAATGATGATGGAAAATCCATCAAAGATTAATGAAAATTAATTCCTAAGAATTAAAATTCTGGGATCTAAAAGATCCATGGAAAAACTCTTAGGAGTTCTTCATCAAAAGATCAAAAGATCTATACATTGTCAAAAGAGCAGAGCTCTGACCCATGGGCTAAGAAACCCTAAGGAAAGATCTATTTAGATCTATGGGTTCTAGAGAGCAAGGCTCTGTTTATAAAACCCTGAAGGGGTTTTCTTTAGATCAAAATATCTATGAGAGCAAGGCTCTGTTAATGGGTAAAACCTCTAAGTTATTAAAATTAATTTAATTTAATTTAATTTTTACCTAAAATTTTCTAGAGTTTTAACTCTTGAACTTCTTGGAAATGAGTGCAAGGCTCTGAGATAAAAATTCTTGAAGATGATAATCATCTGAGGACCAAGGGTCCTATTTATAGGCGCTGAAGCGCCTCCTCAACTTCTGAGTCGATCCAATGGCTCAGATGTTGCCACCGCTGCACTCACGTGTGCGCCACGTGAGCGCAACGGTGGGGGGCATTTGTTTTCCCCAATCAGAGCAAAGCTCTGTTTGAATTTCAAAATTCAAAAATTGAAGCAACGCTTCAGATCCCTTGCGCTGTGCGCTGAGCGCCACGTGTCAAAAGCAGACACGCCAGCGCCAGGAGCGCTGCGCCCTAGGCAGCGCACCCCCAATCAGAGAAAAGCTCTGTTTCAAAATTCAAATTCAAAAATCGAAGCAACGCTTCAGATCCCTTGCGCTCTGCGCCACGTGTCAAACACAGGCGCGCTAGCGCAGTTGCGCTCTGCGCTGCGCGCCACGTGTCAAACGCAGGCGCGCTAGCACAGTTGCTCTGCCCTGCGCTGCGCTCTGCGCTGTGCGCCACGTGTCAAACGCAGACGCGCTAGCGCAGTTGCGCTGCGCGCCACGTGTCAAATGCAGGTGCGCTTGCGCCAATTGCACCAGCGCTGGAATTTAAAGAATTCCCCACCGTTAGATCAAAAGATCTAATAATAATAATAAATTATTAATCAGAATTAAAATTCTATTCTAGAAAGCTCATTCCAATCTTATTAAAATAAGAAGATTATCTTCTGTAAAACAGAAGCCTTAGGATCAAAGATCCAACAGTGGGAAATATTCCCAAATCAATCAGAGAAAGATCTCTTCAACTAACTTAACAAATCAATTGGCCCTATATAAAGGCCCCAAGATTTCAAGTCTCACATAGAGAGAACCCTCTGCAAACTTTGAGGAAAAAACTCAAAGAGAAAGAAAGGCAAGCCTTTGAAGAAAGAAGATCATTTTCTTCATCTTTAAAGGTAAAGAATTATATTCTTGGAAACAGAGATGAAATCATCTTATTAAAAAAAGAAGAACCCTCTTCTAAAAAAATCAAAGATCTAAGAACAAGATCAAGATCTTCAATAAAAAAGAAAAAGATCAAAGAAAGATCTAATCATAAAAGATCTAAAGAAGTAATTTACTTCACAGATCATTTGATCTATAAAGGCACGGCTTTTTGATGAGAATAAGAACCTTGGTTCTTGGATCTTGAGGCAATGCATCTTTTGAAGAACAAAAAAACTTGTTCTTTGATCTTAAATTGATCAAGTTGTGCTCTGCGCTATTGGACAGTGCCTTGCACTCTTGAATTGCGCATTTGCGCTCCTTGGAATGGCGCACTACGCCAGAACGCGCCACGTGTCAACCACAGAACGGTTTGCGCTTTGCGCTTCTAAAAATAGCGCACTGCGCTCTTGGACTGGCGCACAGCGCCAGAGCGCGCCATGTGTCACCCACTGGCGCAGCGCACTCATAAAGCACAGTGCGCTAACAGACTTGCGCTCAGCGCTTAGCGTGATACGTGTCACCTTCGCATGTGCTAGCGCAATGCTCTCTTTGATTGGCGCAAAGCGTCTGACAAGCCACGTGGCGCACTATCAAACCACTATTTTGCTCCTGATAAATGCTATGCATTCTTAAAAGGGCAGAGCCCAAACAAAGGCCTAATAGGCAAAACATAAATGAAAATGTTAAACGTTTTTAACTGGACTTAGCCTAATTCTGGCCATAAGTCCTCAATCTAAATTGAACTGAGCCCAACTGCTCTTCCAATCAATTTACACCCGGTTCGAGGGTACATCTCTTTACTCCTCTGATATTTGTCGTTGTAATCCTTCAACGTCGTCTGAGAGGTGACGGGTCCCGACAACCATACATTACTACGGACTGTGGGGTCCTTAAACTCATGGACTATGATGTCCTTAACCTTGACCGTGATGTCTTAAAACTAATACCGGACTGTGAGATCCTTAAACTCATAGACTATGATGTCCTTAACCTCGACCGTGATGTCTTAAAACTAATACCGGACTGTGATGTCCTTAAACTCATGGACTATGATGTCATTAATCTCAACCGTGATGTCTTAAAACTAATACCGGACTGTGGAGTCCTTAAATCCACGGACTATGATGTCCTTAACCTCGACCGTGATGTCTTAAAACTAACACCGGAGTGTGAGGTCCTTAAACTCACAGACTATAATATCCTTAACCTTAACCGCGATGTCTTAAAACTAACAATGGACCGTAATGTCCTTAAACTAATTATCGACCGCAATGTCGCTAAACTAAACAATAGAGCCCAATTGCTCTCTTGTCGGATCTAAACGATCCCGTTAAGTTGATCTTAGTCTAAAATTAGACTAACGTGTCCTTAACAAACGTTTAAGTTGATCTTAGCCTCAACTAAGGCTAACGTATCCTTAAACACAACCCCCTCCCCCAAACCCAAATCTAAGAAAGATACGGATTTGGACTAGTCCACGTCCTACGGGCGACAACACAAATTAGTCTCCGTATACAATCCACGGGCAACTAAACACAAAATAAACACCCACGACACGAAGTGACCATATGGAGAAGGAGAAAGTTATTACCACGGTGCGGTAGCGTAATTAACTGTAGGGGCTTGCGCCTGCAGGGAAGAGCGTCCCCACAATCAAAAACCCCTCAAGCGAGGGGGAATCTGACGAAGTATGCTACATCGGTCGCATCCGTTTAAACCTTCGATACATGGTGCCATAAATCAACTTGGCATCTTTGAAGAGGTGGACGGATAGCACCAATTAGCATCTACCCCGAATTTCAAGCAAGACGGACCTGCGAGGCCACGTCTCCGTTGTTCGGCGGGGAACAGTACCATCTATACATATTGATAAAACCCGTAGGATCATTGCTTGACTATCTGCATTGTGATGGCGATCATACTTGTGGTAGCAGGGTAGTCGATAAGCACATCCTTAAAAGGTCCCTAGTTATGGGAGTATTGATACTGGGCATCGATATTCCGGAGTAGACTGGTGTATACGTTTCTAGATCCCGACGAGGGGCAATAGTTGGTCCCGCAGCCATTGGTCTTTTACACCCAAGATCGTATACATGTGCTCACTGGGGGTGAGTACATTGAACGGACTTGCCGAGAACTTCTAGATGGTACTATACCTATCGTTAGATAGCAGTTCTCAGGTGACATGAGTACAGGTTAGTCTTCTGACCCGAGAATGTAATTTGTCTCGTGTGAGTTCCCACTGTACTTTGATCACTACCCTACTACGGCTCTACTGAGTCATACAAACAGGTTTTGGTTAGGTACAGTCCCGAGCCACATGGAGGCAGTGAGCGATTGTTGGGGATTTGTCTCTCCCGGTATAGGGAGTCGATATCGCACTGTGTTCGATTGGTCAGGACCATAAGACCTTGGCCAAGGCAGTTGGGATTTACTGATAGGTTGATCAATAGTTTCCCGAATTGGTCCTGAGCCGCATCAGCACGAATTATCGGGTTATTAGGGTCTGACGTTTACCATCTCCTAGACCCGGTATGTGATACTCTCAGACAAAGAGACCGGACTGTATGTAGATTGTCACAGATAGGCTCAGTAGGGATCCGGATGAGTTTGCTCGTCGGCCTTCCTTTTCGACAGGTACCCGGGTAGCCGTTACATACAACTAGTGCCACTGACATGCTTGTGGTTATGGATTTATCCAGTAACCCACTGTCGGCGTACTGTCGAGTCTTTAGAGTCCCACACAGAGGGTTTTTCTGGTTCAGGCGAAATGATGTAGTAGCCATATTGGATACGTGCAGGGTTCCGATCGATTGATTATACTATGTAGCCGGACTTTCGATCGGATAGTTGATAATACCAGCCGACTCAGAATTGAGCCAGATTATTAAATCAGGTATTGATTTAATAATTTACATATATATATTTCGATATGTATATTCTAGTATTATGTTCTTTGTGTTATTCTATCTCTTCGGGTATTAATATTTTTATACGAATGCAAGTATGTATATACAGTAGAATGTAATCCGTATTTTATACAGAAAACATTCTAGATGGTGGACATCTCATTTTGGTTATTTCTATTTACCATAAATGTAAAATGAGGTGTAAAGCAAGGTGAGGGGAGTATGGTGACAACCATGCCTCAATAGTATTGATAAATGAATTTTCAATTCATTTTTGGTTACTATTGAAGCGTGGTTAGATTTTTATATTATAAAAATCACTTTACAAAACCATAGTGAGGATTTTCTCTCACTTGTATGCTTCATTATTTTTCTTGAGCTCACCATTTGCTTCACTCCTCTCTCTTGTTCTTGAGCTCCTCCGCCTTCATTTTCTACCTCCTCTCTACACTCTCATGTGTTAAGAATCAAGAGAGGAGGTGAGATAGAGACACACACAAAGAACCTCACACTACATCCTAGATCCCTTAGACTAGCAACCTAAAGTCTCTAGTTGCTCCACTTGACACTTAGTGTGGATCTAGAGCCATGGACTACATATCTCGGGTGGATCATCTTCGACGGAGGAGAACCGACGAACAAGCTCGATCCAGGAGAACCGAAGGAGCAAGGGAAGAAGAACAAGATCAATCAAGAAGATCACTAGGAGCATAAAAAGGATAAAAGACCGAAGGACACAGATCTTTGGGTGAGACACATCTATCATAGTAGATAGATATCCTCTTAGTTAGCTAGTTTAGGGTTTATGGTAGATCCGACATAGGGTTATTCTAGCGCCGATTTTTTAAACACAAGAAAAATTTTGTTCCGCAAATGGCCACGATAGATGGTAGGGCATTAGTGTCACCCAACATGGTATCAGAGCCACCCCATAAACCCATACCAGCTAGTTTAGACGTGTTCAAAATATCGATCGACAAAAATTTTCAAAACCAAAATTCCATTTTTATACTTTCTGTCGAATTTTAAAAGTGTTCAAAAAATTATTTAGAGTGCCTTAAAAATACATGCAGGGTATAATATAGAGCCATAAGAAATTTGAGCACGTAAGCTCTTCATTTCGCTGCGGAAGCGCCGTGAAACATGCATGTTGGCGGCAGTTCCGCGGCCGAAGTGGGGATTCAGTGCTCAAAATTTTTAGCCCAGATTTGTTTGAGTACTGGTTAGCACTTGGGGCCTATACGGAAAAGTTTTAGTCGATCGAAATTTTAAATGTGTTTATCAGTATATATGTTGTTATCTGCGACCGTGAATATCATTGAACGGTATAACCCGACTAATTGCTATATGTTCTATTAGACGGGTTTGCGAACATGATATTCACGTTGATGTTCTGTAATGTGCTGATGTTGTGGTTGGATTATCATAGTGGATAGCCGATGTTGCAATGGTAGTAGTACAGTTCAGATTCATTTGTATATTTGTTATTGCGGGGCGAGCGTCCGACATGTGCATAGCCGTTTCTGCCATGTTGTATATTATTTGATTGGGGCACGACCGGGTTGAGGTCGATGTCACCTTTGTGCATATATTTTCCTTTTCTGTACTAGGATTACCCCACGGTGGAGTGCTCGAATAGCCGGGTTATAGAGGGCAACGAGCTCGCATCTTATGGTGTTGAGACAGAGGGGGCTTTACTCTAGAATTGGCGGGCTATTCACCGCACTCGTAGGGGGTATAGGATGAACCATGGAGGAGCGCTCAAGTTACCGGATCCCGTGAACTGCTGGGTGGCCCATTCACTTTGTTGATTGGGGTTGCCTCACTTCTGGGATTGGCGGATAACTTGTCGCGCTCGTAGGGGTCCAGGTTTTCATTGCACGGGCTATCCACACGACCGGGAACGTCGGGTTTTATTTGTGTCTCAAATGAAACCCAAGGCTCCAAAATTATCCACCATTCTGTGTTACTTATTGTTGATCTGTGATGTTACTTAAATCATGCCTGGGACGAATGTTATATATATTTATATATATACTAGTAGATGTTGTATATGTTTTGCACCTGCGCTAGTCCATCCCCCGCTCTGCCGTTAGTTAAGTAACCTAACAGTGCATGACGGGGCCCCGAGGCGAATGCGGATGGCATATACGTACATTGTATTTTCGTTCTTTTCTGGTGTGATAGGTTAATTGATAGGACCGCATTAATTTTGATTAATGCAAGAAAAGAAACCTAAAATATGTTATTGCAACAAATTTCGAAAAACAATAGTCATATTCTTTCGCTTTGCATGGTGGTATTCGGTCATGAATATCCAGCACCTCATTCTAGGAGGCAAGGGCCTAGATCCCATCGCGGGGAGTGACCTCTTGAGCAAAAGTTTATACTGTAGATTACTCGATTTTCTTCAAAACCATAAGTTTTCAAAACCGGAGCCTAAACCACTCCTTTTCAAAAGAACTCGGTTCCTTCAACAATATCAAGTTCATTACGTTAACGGTTTTTCACCAAAAAAACCAGTCGTGGCCCTCCGTCATTTCCTACAAGTAGTACTTAGTATTCGTGCTGCATTTGTTGACTCCGTCAAGGCATGGTGTACGATAGCTAAGTGGTGCTTGTTTGTAGCATTAGATGCAATTGGTTAGGACAGTCGTGTAACCTTGTTGACTCCGTCAAGGGTTATGCGGGTGGGTTTAATGCAATTAAGATAATGACGGGTTGAACTTGACTAGGACTCTTTGATTTGTTAGCTTCGTCAAGGTCACTAGGGTCCTAGGGGAAAAAATCACATCGGGAGTTTCAAACATACAGGAAACTTGCTAGTGTTGCATACCTTCTCGAGTGTGGTGACTAGAGTAGCATCCATCTAGTTTATCATGCAATGATAGTTGGATCCCGAACCCACTGATGAGTAGGATTACTCTTGGGAGATATTTTTCACTTTACAATTAGCTAACCTATTAGGTGTCTAGAAAATTGTTAACAGGGCTACGCCTCTGCGGAAACGAGGTTTATTTTAATTAGGTCCATGCGAGAGCACGGGGAACCTCCCTCGGAGTACCAACACTCACCTGGCTGAACGGTTGGCAAACTTGTAAGGTGTTAATGATCCCAGCTAGTTCTCCTTTTAAGGTTTGGAGGAGAATTCGAGGAAACGGTGGGAGACATCCTGATTAGATAAACTAATAACCAATCTAATCTTGCAAGAGCGCACGATGAGTGTATCTTTTCTCTCTCTCCACGAGCAATCATTTCACGCCCTAATCAAGATAATAAAATGTATCGCTTGACCGATACGAATTCTTATTCATGGCTGGGGAACGTCAGTTTGGCTCTAACTTATGACAACAGTCATGAGTATGAGCAGAGGAAAGAGGATTGCATGAATTCTTTGATGACCCCAACGAAGAAGAAGCATACTATCGTGTCTCCTTCAGGTGTTCTTGTTATTGAGAACTACTTTTCGGTCAATCTTACCTCCTGAGTACTAGATACCGGATCAGGATCTCATATCTGTAATTTATTGTAAGGACTGAGAAAAAGTAGGATGGTTGGACCTGGTGATATGTCCCTCAGAGTAAGGAACGGAGCACAAGTTGATACTGTTGTCGTCGGTGAATATCACCTAGCATTGCCAAGTGGCAATACTATAATTTTGAATAATTGCTACTATGTACCTTCTATGGTTTGCAATATCATATCAGTTTCTTTGCTTGATAAAGATGGATATAAGATTGATCTTGATAGAAATATCATGAACATTTACCTTAATAAGGTATTAGTTGCAGAAGGTACACTGTGTAATGGTATCTATGTTCTAAATCAAAACACGGTTTTCAATATACAAAACACACGCAAGAGGAAGAGTTCAGAAGAGAACGAATCCTACTTATGGAATTGTAGACTTGGTCACATCGGAGAGAAAAGACTGAGTAAATTGCATAAGGATGGATATTTTAATACGTTCGAATTTTCATCTTATGAAACTTGTCAGTCCTGTCTCAAAGGAAAAATGACCAAATCTCCGTTCACCGGACACGGAGAAAGAGCAGCAGAGCTCTTGGAACTCATACACAGTAATGTGTATGATCCGATGTCTATATATGCAAGGGGTGGGTTCTCGTACTTCATCACATTCATTGACGATCTCTCTAGGTTCGGATATGTGTATCTCATGAAACACAAATCTGAAGCTTTTGAGAAATTCAAAAAATATAAGAACGAAGTAGAGAACCAGACTGGCAAAAGTATCAAGATCCTCCGATCTGATGAGGAGGGGAGTAATTAAGTACGAAATTCTGGGATTTTCTAAAGGAGAATGGTATTCTCTCTCAGCTTACTCCTCCGTATATACCACAGCACAATGGTGTATCGGAGCAGAGGAATCGTATCCTTTTGGATATGGTTCGCTCCATGATGAGTGGTGCTGAGTTGCCTCTTTCATTCTGGAGATATGCGTTTCAGACAGCAGCATACTTACTAAATCATGTTCCATCCAAATCTGTGCCTAAGACTTCATATGAAATATGGAGTGGACGGAATCCATATCTTAAGCGGTTTAAGATATGGGGTTGTCCGGCTTATGTGAAAACACAGAAACCGGAAAAACTTCAGGCACGATCAGTTCTATGTAAATTTGTGGGATACCTTAAGGATTCATTAGGATATCTGGTCTACCACACTGAGGAACAGAAGGTGTTTGTATCTTGCCACGCTACCTTTTAGAAAGGGAATTTCTTGCAAAAGAAGTTAGTGGGAGTACGGTAGAACTGAAAGAAACTTCTGAACTACAAAATGTAACTGAAGATTTGGTGGAACCGCTAGATTCAGTGGTCCCAGATGAACCTCAGCCACTCCGTAGATCTAGTAGGATTTCTCATCCGCCCGAGAGATACTACGGTTTTCTCATAGACGGGGATCTAGAAGATTGCATCTTGGAAGAAGATGATCCTACTAGTTTCAGGCAGGCCATTATCAGTAGGGACTCTAAAAAATGGCTGGATGCTATGCGATCCAAAATGGAGTCCATGTACAACAATAAAGTGTGGACCTTGGATATTGCTCCACCTGGGGTAAAACCCGTTGGATGAAAATGGATCTACAAAAGGAAGTTTGGTGTAGATGGGCAGGTGGAAACCTATAAGGCTAGACTTGTTGCAAAAGGTTTTCGTCAAAGACCAGAAATGGACTATGATGAAACTTTTTCTCCAGTAGCTATGCTCAAATCCATTCGAATCCAACTTGCCATTGCTACCTTCCATGACTATGAAATCTGGCAGATCGACGTAAAAACGGCTTTTCTAAACGGAAGTTTGGAAGAGTGCGTTTATATGGATCAGCCGGGAGGTTTTGTAGACAGTAGGAGCAGCGGAAAGGTGTGCAAGTTGCTTAAATCCATTTATGAATTAAAGCAGGCATCGCGGAACTGGAACATCTGTTTTGATGAAACAGTCAAGGAATTTGACTTCATCAAGAACGAGGATGAACCTTGTATATATAAGAAGATTGTAGGGCGAAATGTCGTGTTCCTAGTCTCTTACATGGACGACATTCTTTTAATAGGAAATGATATTCCTATGCTACAATCGGTCAAGCTGTTCTTGTCAAAAAGGTTCTCCATGAAGGACCTGGGTGATGCCTCGTACATTCTGAGGATTAAGATCTACAGAGATAAATCTAAGAGATTATTAGGAATTTCACAGTCCAGGTACATAGAGACCGTACTAAAGAAATTTAGTATGGAAGATTCCAAGCGTGATAATATACCCGCATTGCATGGAATCAGCCTCTCCAAAGATATGTCTCCCAAGACTGATGAGGAGAGGGTTCGCATGAGCACAATACCCTATGCTTCGGCAGTATGATCTATAATGTATGCGATATTGTGTACCAGACCAGATGTATCATACGCGCTTAGCATGGTGAGCCGGTATCAGTCGAACCCGGGTGAGGATCATTGGACAGCTGTGAAGAACATTCTCAAGTACCTGAGAAGGACTAAGGAGATGTTCTTGGTTTACGGTAATTGAGACCTTAAGGTCAAGTCCTTTACCGATTCATGATACCAGAGTGACAAGTATGACAGCAAGTCTGTCTCGGGTTTTGTGTTTACTCTCAATGGAGGGGCGATGTGTTGGAAGAGCTCCAAATAGGACACCGTCGCAGACTCAACGATGGAGGCTGAATACATCGCTGCAAACGATGCCGCAAAAGAAGCGGTCTGGATGAAGAAGTTCATTACTAAACATCGGGTAGTTCCGTCCATTTTGATCCGATACCTTTGTATTGCGATAACAATGGGGCTATAGCTCTAGGAAGGAACCACGGTCCCATCAGAAATCCAGACACATCTTAAGGTGGTATCACCTGATCAGGGATATCACTGATCGTCGGGAGATCGAGGTGGGGAGAGTGGACACAAAAGACAACACGGCGGATCCATTCACGAAGGCCCTCCCTCAAGCACAGTTCAAGCGACTTTTTGAGATGTTGGGTATGCGATACGCCAACATCTGGCCCTAGAGCAGACGTTGGATACTCGATACGCCAATATATGGCCTTAGTGCAAGTGGGAGATTGTTGGATATGTATGCCCTAGAGGCCATTATTGTATATGTATACATGTGGATGCTTGGACATATGTATGTACAGGACAATCTTGCTCGATATGATAGTATGCTATCTGGTTTGTCTTTATCTTAACATGTGAATATGTTCTACCTGTTATTACGTATCATCTATACATGTTGATAAAGCTCGTATGATCATTGCTTGACTACCTGCGTTATGATGGCGATCATACTTGTGGGAGCAGGGTAGTTGATAAGCACATCCTTAAAAGTTCCCTAGTCGTAGGAGTATCGAGACTGGGCATCGATATTCCGGAGTAGACTGGTGTATACGTTTCTAGACCCCGACGAGGGGTAATGGTTTTCCCACAGCCATTGGTCTTTTACACCCAAGATCGTATACATGTGCTCACTGGGGGTGAGTACACTAGATGGACTCACCGAGAACTTCTAGATGGTACTATACCTATCGTCAGATAACAGTTCTCAGGTGACATGAGTACAGGTTAGTCTTCTGACACGAGATCGTCATTTGTCGCATGTGAGTTCCCACTGTACTTTGATCACTACCCTACCACGGCTCTACTGAGTCATGAAAACAGGTTTTGGTTGGGTACAGTCCCGAGCCACATGGAGGCAGTGAGCGATTGTTGGGGATTCGTCTCTCCCGGTATAGGGAGTCGATATCATACTGTGTTCAATTGGTCAGAACCATAAGACCTTGGCCAAGGTAGTTGGGATTTACTGATAGGTTGATCAGCAGTTTCCCGGATTGGTCCTGAGCCGCATCAGCACGAATTATCGGGTTATTAGGGTCTGACGTTTATCACCCCCTAGACTCGGTATGCGATACTCTCAGACAAAGAGACCGGACTGTACGCAAATTGTCACAGATAGGCTCAGTAGGGATCCGGATGAGTTTGCTCGTCGGCTTTCCTTTTCGACAGGTATCCAGGTAGCCTTTACGTACAGCTAGTGCCGCTGACGTGCTTATGGTTATGGATTTATCCAGTAACTCACTGCCGGCGTACTGTCGAGTCTTTAGAGTCTCACACAGAGGGTTTCCCTGGTTCAGGCGAAATGATATAGTCGCCGTATTGGATATGTGCAGTGTTCCGATCGATTGATTATATTATGTAGCCGGACTTTCGATCGGACAGTTGATAATACTAGCCGGCTCGGGATTGAGCCAGATTATTAAATCAAGTATTGATTTAATAATTTACATATATGTAATTCGATATGTATATTCTAGTATTATGTTCTTTGTGTTATTCTATCTCTTCGGGTATTCATATTTTTATATGAATGCAGGTATGTATATACAGTAGACTGTAATCCGTATTTTATACGGAAAACATTCTAGAAGGTAGACACCTCTTTTTGGTTATTTCTACTTATCATAAATGGAAAATGAGTTGTAAAGTAAGGTGAGGGGAGTATGGTGACAATCATGCCTCGATAGTATTGACAAATGAATTTTCAATTCATTTGTGCTTACTATTGAAGCATGGTTAGATTTTTATATTGTAAAAATCATTTTACAAAACCATAGTGAGGATTTTCTCTCACTTGTATGCTTCATTATTTTTCTTGAGCTCACCATTTGCTTCATTTTCTCTCTCTTGTTCTTGAGCTCCTCCACCTTCATCTTCTACCTCTTCTCTACACTCTCATGTGTTGAGAATCAAGAGAGGAAGTAAGATAGAGACACACACAAAGAATCTCACACTACATCCTAGATCCCTTAGACTAGCAACCTAAGGCCTCTAGTTGCTCCACTTGACACTTAGTGTGGAGCTAGAGCCATGAACTACATCTCTCGGGTGGATCATCTTCGACGGAGGAGGACCGACGAGCAAGCTCGATCCAGGAGAACCGAAAGAGTAAGGAAAGAAGAACAAGCTCGATCAAGAAGATCACTAGGAGCACAAGAAGAGGATAGAAGACCGAAGGACACGGATCTTTGGGTGAGACACATCTATCATAGTAAATAGATATCCTCTTAGTTAGCTAGTTTAGGGTTTATGGTCGATCCGACATCGGGTTATTCTAGCGCCGGTTTTTTAAACACAAGAAAAAATTTGTTCCGCAAACGGCCATGATAGATGGGTAGGGCGTTAGTGTCACCTAACAAAACCAATATAAATTGTCTGCTGAGAAGAACGTAAAAGATACATACCGATACGCCAGGGAGCTCGAAGTATGGCCTTTTCGAGCCGCTGCTCTTTTCTGTTTAATCGCGCTCGTTGGGCTTCAATCGAAGATAAATCCCTGCCTGCCTTCAGAGCAGCCTCGTCTTCAGAAGCGACCGAGATTGGCTGTTTGAGAGCCCGTTCTTCTTCCAGCGTCAGTGGAACCACTGGTAACATAGTCGGGTCCGGATCAACATCACGGAATTCAACAGGGGAAACATCCCTTCTTGGGGCGCACGTTTTCGGCTTCATCCTGTGAATGCTTCAAAACCTCGGCCAACTGAACGGCTTCCTCGGCGGATGTACCAAGAAAGAAGAGACCGTCGTCTGGTTCATGTGCAGATGTAGGCTCATCATGAAGAGGCTCAGACTCGAGCAAGGCATCGAGTAAACAGGCGGCCGATTTCTTCCTCCTTTTAGGGCCCGAGCTAGCACTAGTAGAAGGGCGCTTCCTCCCCTTCGGCACTTTTGCACAGCGCTACCCAACCTCACCTTCAGTATCCGCCTTTGGTGACGCCGCTGTACTTTATCAGGAATCTCTGTCCCGACTCTAGTGCGAACCGGCATACCAGCAGTATGGGGGACTAATTCTGCTCGAGCGGCTTTAGGAATAAGCACTGAATCACTGTCCCTCAGAGGAGGGAGAACAGCCAACCGTGGCCGCAACGAGGCGCTGATGGCTTGATCTGGAGCAGGGGCTTTACACTCGAAGAGCACCCTTCTCTCCTCTGCAGTGATAGGACTAACCCGGTGGCGATACCGGCCCTTGAAGGGTCCCACGGGCCTTAGAAGATAGTCGGGCTCGGGAATCATGAAGAGGGAACCAGTATTTAACCGCATGAAATAATGGATAACGTCGCGAGCGGCCTCCAACGAAAGGGTAGGCTCAACTAAAAAGGCTTCGAGGGGGACGCCCTGGTTGTAACCTAGCTGCTAGGCGAAGCAATGCGGATTATACCGCATGAAAAGAGCAGTGTCATTTAGGTGGAACACTAAGTACCCCGGCCTGATTGAATATAAATGCATGATCTTTTTGTGTTTTAAAGCCGAAGCCCCACTCTTCGATAAATCGAATAACTGTTGAATGGGCCCCGCTGGTGCAGAAAGGACTCGATCATTGAAGACCATCCCGCCTACGTTTGAATATGGATTAAGAAATACGCGCAAAGCCCCTAACTGAGTCGGATCAGGAGCGGAGGCATCAACCAACTTCATGACTCGCGGGAAAGTGTATGACTCATAGAAATCGGGACGCCGGTGTGCAGCAAATGTGCCTAACACATGCATCTCGATCCACGACGTGAAGTAATGGAGGGAGAAATTCATGGTGTCTGCACCTGGGTTTGAAGTGTTGGCGGCAGTACTTAAACCATGGTATAGGTGTGATAACCCTGCAATGCCAACGGCCAATCGCGCTCCTTCGGCTATGCGATGGGCAGGATAGAAGACGGAGGCTCTCATAAAACGACGGTGCATCGGCATGGCGAACCGGCTAAGCCATAGACAGATGAAGCCTACTAAGAATGTTTCTTCGTCTATTCCAGGAGCAGCGATTGCGTCAAAGGTCACGGCTGACGAGTTTGGAATGTAAAACTGCGGCAGGTCTTCTTCTTTGGCCTGCAATTTTTCCAAGCCGAATCCGAAGGGATCCTCAACCTTCGCGAATCTCGGAGCTTTCTTAGATAGAGCCTCTTTACGGAGAAAGCAAGCAATGAAAGCGTCAAAAGTGACACTTTGCCCTTCTGATGCCACGAACAGTCTCTCGAAAATGTCCAAGGCCTTGATTAGACTCGGGTGCTTGTGCCGAACAACATTCTCGGTTGTCAAGCCCTCAAGCATAGCTGGCACTGTTGCAAATATATACTTGTCAGGGGGTAATAATTCTTCGTAATGCTCTCCCCTAATCGGCAACCCTGAAATTTCACGGAACTCCTCCAACGAAATAGAGACTTCGTGGTCCCCTAGCAGGAACGTATTTGTTGGAAGATTCCACTGGTTCAAAAAAGCCTTGACCCACCAGACGTGGGGAGCATGGCAGTAGAACAGCGACGCATACACCGCTTGATACAGCCCAACTTTCTGCAGCCGTGAGCATTGGGAGGAAAGAATATACCAGGCCCAGGGAAGATAGCCTACTGGATGGCGCGGGGTAACACCTATCTTATAGACCTACCCCCAGAGTCAAGCTTCACCCTGACATATTCGGCGTCCCAAAATATCGATATCCATCATAAGTTGATTAGGTATCCCTGTCGTTGATGGTTCAAGCCGGCCTTCGGGGGTCCAATTAGTCGCCTCTACCGCATAAGCAGTACGCAGACACTCCGTGAATGACATTGAATGGATGGGTTCTTTTGGTACTTCGCATGTGAAACTACGTCGACCCCTGAAAATGTGGTCATACCAAACTCCCCATAGGAGAAAGCTCTTATTATCCTTATCATGTTCACTAATCATTGCCATAACTTTCTCGTCTGATGGCGAATACGGGAAAGCGACCTCCGAGCGTGTGTAAGGAAAGTAGGGAAGTGAGGCCATTGTACCTAAAAAAACCCATTAATAAAAAGTGTGAGTTTGTTTCATGATACTACTAACTACAAAGCCAGTAGGCCCCACGAAATCAAAATTGTGGCTCATCAATGATGAGACAAGATAATCATTGTGAGAATCCAAAAGGATTCTCATTAAATAAACAGTGGGGTTTAAAAAACTCTTAACGTCCTCGAAAAGTGAGTCCTGTTAAGAATAGACGACATATTCAAATCTGTGAAAAAGGTATTAAAACCTTAAAAAGGAAAATGCTCAAGTACAGAAGGGGAATAAAATTCCCAAAAGTCACTAGATCTCTCAGAGCTAAGCTCTGTAAAAAAAATGGAATTAAATTCCTTCAATGGTGGGATTAAATCCCAGAAACCCCTATGGTGGGGAAACAAAGAAAATGGAATTAAATTCCAAGGATCCTTAAAGATCGGTGATAGAGTAAAACCCTAAGAGGAGAACTAACGATTCTCATTAATTCAAGACCCCAGAGTCTACTTAAAAAAAAGTTTTTTTAGATCTCTAAGAGATCAGTTCAAGAAAAGAGCAAAGCTCTGTAGGTGGATTTAAAATCCAAGACAAGAACAAAAAGGGTTTCCTAAGAAATGAATTTCGTTCATAATCCTTACCAAGAAGAGTTTTTGCAGGGTTTAACTCTGAAGTTCTATAGACAGAGAGCTAAGCTCCGAAAGGATAATTAAATTCTCAAGAAAAAGAGTTAAGGAAGAAGATGAAGAAACAGTGGTCATCTCAAGGGCCAAATGCCCCATTTATAAGACGTGATGGGAAGCGGTTTAGCTTCCCGTTCCCCTAGGCAATCCAACGGTGATAAAGATGGACAGCGTTGCACTCAAGTGCAAGCCACGTAAGAAAAATACTGCGGGCATTTGTTCCCTCATATAAAAAAAAGAGAAAAATGGGAGAAAATTCCCCACAACTCAAACCTCACGTGTTAAACACGTGAGCGCCTATATGCAAAGCATATAGGCGCTGTAATCAAACAACTAATGGGTTAAATAAGCCTCACGTGTTAAACACGTGAGTGCCTATATGCAAAGCATATAGACGCTGCAATCAAACAACTAATGAGCTAAATAAGCCTTATGTGTTAAACACATGAGCGCCTATATGCAAAGCATATAGACGCTGCAATCAAACAACTAATGGGCTAAATAAGCCTCACGTATTAAACACGTGAGCGCCTATATGCAAAGCATATTGGCGCTGCAATCAAACAACTAATGGGCTAAATAAGCCTCATGTGTTAAACACGTGAGCGCCTATATTGTCACGACCCGAAAGAGCACGTGACTGGCCCTTGAACCATATGAAGTCTATAGGACCCCATCTGATCCAAGTAAGCCAAAAGCCCAGAAATCTAAAACCATTTTAAGGAGTAAATAAGGAAAACTGGTTTTAAGAAGTAAAGAAATCATGTTTTGAAAATCAAAGTTTCTAAATAACTAAGCCGAAATGCATTTTAAAAATGTGTAGTCTTTTCTGAAAATTTCGGCAGAGTTTCCTTCGTAAAAACTGGCCCCAAACGGGGTACAACAAGAATAATATATATGGAATGATAAAAGTCATCCCCAAGCGGGAGCTAGCTCTTCGTCAATCGACGGTCACAACCACGCAAGCAATAATAATATACAACGCCAAGGGCGAGGATCAAAACCCAAAAAGAAACTCAAAACAGCCAGAAAACCATAATACTACAAGCGCGACTCTAAGGTCGAAATAATACATCACTGTCTCTAAGTCTGAAACAATATACAAGTTTTGGTTGATGGAATTTCTAGATACAATGAATAATACAGGAACAATGGCGGTTCTGATACAAAAGAACCCACCTACCCAAGCAAGTCACCCATATGGAAGCAGTGTGCCAGAAATGCCGCTATGGAATCTGTACGGCAAAAACCTGCAGGGACTGTGGCACAACGGGGGTGAGTTGCCAACTCGTGAATAGAAAATATCTACAAGCAGAGATCGAATGTATGACCCATCCTAGGTCAATACGATTAGATATAAATAAACCTCAATATGAATAAGTCTGAAGCATGCTAAACTGGCAATGTAATCTTTATACATGAGTGTAGTGCCAAGTGCTCGTGCCAGTGCCTCAGGTAATAGTATATCACAAATGTGATGTATAATCAATGGAATCAATCTGCATGTACGTGGATCCCGTCCACTCGTCACCCAATGACGATAACCATCATGCATGTAAATATCATCAGCATATGCATGGAAATATGAGGATATAAACCACCTGTGTCCCTCGCGACACGTCAAAATCATGGAACCGGAGTGCCCAGCATCGACACTCGAAAACATCATGAAAACTGTGCCCAGCATCGGCACGTAAATCCTCATATATCGGGCTCCGTCAGTCCGGACCAGCCCACGGGCTCCGTCTGCGGAATCGGCCCTCGACCCCAGCAGTACGCCCATATCCATCTATCGACTCTGGTCGGTATCCTCCGGATAACCGCCAGGTCCAACCAATCACCGGTAGGTAGTTGTCCCTCTGCCAGGCTCACCGTCTACTACACAGCGAAACCGTTCTCACCCCGGGGTACCATACCGGGTCCACCACGTACCCGCAATCGGCCTCATCCGTCTCCTCGAATCGGGTTTCACATGTCGCTCTCAGCACCGAGAAAACACATGGTGGACGAACTGAAATATGATATCAAGGGTAACCGGGTTTTAAAACAATTACATATTCTCTTTTTGAAATGCCCACGGTTCCCAAATCCAGAAATATCATGGAAACAACATATCTCAATGCGTATAATCAAACATGATGTATACGACATGTAAAGAAAGGTAAGCATGTCAGTAAGTCATGCAACATGGAATAGTAATGTGCATATGTCAAGGGAAACCGCTCTTTTTAAAATGAATCAGTTTTAAGGAATATCTTGCAGTCCTCAAATCCCTGATCAAGTCAGAATCATCTATGTATGTGTACAGGTATAAATGTACAATATGCCATGCAAGGATCATATCAGGAATGCAACAGTACTACAGTGTAGTGGCATAGCAATTATCGATGATGATGTGTGTGAGCCGGCAAATAGTGTACGTGGAACATACGCATCATCGATAATGGTGCTGGTGTCCTAACAGCATGATGGTAATATAGCAATAAGCACAAGTAATGCGATGCAAATAATATGAATATGCGCAACCGAATAATCAACGCAACAGTAAAGAATCTACCTCAATAACTATATCATGCAGCCTTGCCGTTTGAAATAAGACGAATCGAGGTTTTTGGTAAAATAAGGGCTACGGTGTTTTAAGAACAGATGCTACCTTTGAAAATATCCGTAGAATCCCTTTTGCCTATCTTTAAAATTTCCTCGATTCTTTAGTTTTGAAATAGGTATGACTCGGGTCTAGTCTGCGCCTACTATGCGAACTACGGACCCAACTATCAAGTCAATCGGTAGGGGTATGAAAACCACCTAAATCTGAGTCAATATCACATCTCAAATACGAACTCTGTCATATCGCCGATCTCACGGCCTCAAATCAAATCTCATCGGCTCATCTTGATCCCACGTATCATCCTCAAATCCCGTATATGAACACATAGTCCCATACCCATGTGTAGATATACACACCTCCATATGCGCACAGATAAATGAAAGAATGTATGCAAGTATATGTGTGCGTGTATGTGTGAGTGCACCCACTACTCTAGGGTTTCGCACTACAAACCAATACATCCTTATCATCAATAATTCCATTATCACCATCAATAATTCCAACAACACATAATAAATATATGTGTGTATACGTATTCGTATACATCACCATGGACTGCGGGGGTGCTATACGCCATTCACCCGACTTCTCCCCGTAGATATAAATCTACTCACCTTGCTTCTCATGTGCCGATGCCGATGTCGCCATCTTCATCTTCTTCGCCTCAACATCACGCAGGGTACCTACAAGTATATCACAACACTAAAGCACATGAAAATCACATCGGAAACCAAAATAGCACACGCTACGCGCATAGGTAAAAACCTATCGTCTCGCATGTAAACACGTTCAATATCCACTTGTCGTTGACGTCCAAACGCCACCCGACAGAAACGAATCACCAAATACCAAAAACCATGCTAAAACAAGTCGTAAATCATACGCCAACTCAAAAAAATCAACCCAGATTTTACCCTAACTAGAATCAATCAAAACTAGACATACCCAGGGTCAAGACTACTGGAAATAGGGCCATGCACCAAAATCGAGACGGTTTTCTCCTACTCTGGCCGCAAATTGCGGCCAGAAGGAATTAATTGGCGGCCGGGGTTTGGAGTTGGGCGCTAGGGTTTGGTGTGGTGGTTCCATGGCGCCTGCACATCTCACTGTCAACTCAGTTTTATTGTTGGGGTCTCGGGGTGATAGCAGATTCCTAAATACGATCACAGATTCACAGTTTTCCCCAATATCGATTCCGTAAATCCG
This sequence comes from Agapanthus africanus, assembly GCA_030015575.1. Classification (NCBI taxonomy): domain Eukaryota; kingdom Viridiplantae; phylum Streptophyta; class Magnoliopsida; order Asparagales; family Amaryllidaceae; genus Agapanthus; species Agapanthus africanus. The sequence continues at coordinate 32,250,111 of JASDDO010000016.1, read as the reverse complement.
TATTATGTGTTCTAGCTTCAGGTTTGGTCCAATCTATCATCACACCAGGGGTTCTAGGGTCATCACAAGCCTCAATTTCACTTTTAATTTCAGATCTAACCCTAAACCCTAACTTGAAGTTCACAAGTCCATCAAACGACACCATATCGACATGAAACTAGAATTGATGCAATAAGAATTGAAATACTAAACTAGGGGTGCAGAAATTACCTTCTTTGGTAACTCAAGAAAATTCTTGAGTTGCACAAAGTCCTCAAGATCAGCCCTTGCTTAGTCCATTGTGTAGCTATTGAGCTTGGGAGCAACTTTTGTGAAATGGGGATAGGGTTTTGGTTAGGTTTTAATGGTGGATCTAAGTTGAAGAGGGAGGAGGAAGAAGAGGGAGAGGGCAGGGGCAGCAGCAGCTCTATGAAGGGGGAGAGGAAATGAGGTGGAAATGATGGAGGAAAGGGTCAAAAGTCAAAAGCAAACTACTCTCTCTCTCTCTCATCATCATGCTACCTTTTTCCTTTTCTTTTCTTTTCCTTTTTTTTTTCCTTCTCACTCCATGGTGAACCCTAAGCAACCATCTATCCAAAACATGTAACAAGTGTAACAAGTGTGGAAAATGATATGTGTACATTTTTGCACAAAAATGCCAAAAATCCGATTAGCAATTTTTAATCGCGATTAGCACTAAAATAGCATATAACTAATCATAAAAACTAAAAAATGACATAATTCCATAAAATACCCTATTTTAGAATTTTCCATAATTTTCCTCATTTATTTGTATTTAATTAAACCCGAATATTAAAATATTCATTAAAATAATATTAAATTATAAAAAATCCCAAAAATCATATTTTATTATTTTGAAACGTTACATATATGCGAAGCATATTGGCGCTGCAATCAAACAACTAATGGGCTAAATAAGCCTCATGTGTTAAACACATAAGCGCCTATATGCAAAGCATATAGACGCTGCAATCAAACAACTAATGGGTTAAATAAGCCTCACGTGTTAAACACGTGAGCGCCTATATGCTTTAACACGTGAGCACCTATATGCAAAGCATATAGGCGCTGCAATCAAACACCTAATAGGCTAAATAAGCCTTACGTGTTAAACATGTAAGCGCCTATATGCAAAGCATATAGGCGCTGCAATCAAACAACTATAGGCCAAATTGGCATCACGTGTTAAACACGTGGGCGCCTATATGTAGGGCATATGGACGCCAAATCAAAGAAGCTAAATAAGCCTCATATGTTAAACACGTGAGGGCACCTCCTTACGTAGAATTAAATTCTACTCAAACAAAGAACCGTTGGATCAAAGATCCAATGGTGATTAAGCATAGAGTTAAATTCTATTGGGAAGGAAATTTTCCGTTAAACAGAAAGTTGGTGGATCAAAAATCCAAGGAGATGGAAGATATTTCCCATATCTTTCTAAATAAAGAAAGATTGTGCTCTGTTAAACCGAGCATCCTTAGATTAAAAATCCAATGGTGATAAAAATATCACCGTTCAATAGAATTTTATTCTATATATTGGAGAATATTCCCTCAATCTTGTTAAATCAAGAAAACATATTCTGTAACATAGAAACACTTGGATCAAAGATCCAACAGTGGGTAAAATTCCCCAAATCAATTTTGAGTCCAATTAAATCAATTGGAATCTCTCAATGAGAGATTTTCTCAAAATTAATTAACAAACTCGTCTCCACTATATAAAGGACCCGAGATTTCAAGTCTCATATAGAAAAAACCCTTATAAGCTCCTGCCAAAAAAATACAGTGAGTTCTTGAGAGAACGGAGAATTTAATTCTCAAAGAAAAAAGACCTTTCTTCTTCAAAATACTCTAGGTAAATAGAAAAGGAGAGATTAAAAGTATCACTATCGCCTAGTATAATGGATATAAGGGTTTGACCCTTCATACAAGAACTTAGTTCTTCTTCTGATTTGAGATTTGCAAAAGCAAATCTCCTCACAAGTTAAGAATTTAATTCTCATCGGGGGGATTCTGTTTTTTCCAGACTCGAAACTTAGGGGGAAGAACTAGGTTAGAAAAAAAAAAGAAAAAGAAAAAGAGAGAAAAGGAAAAGGAACATATGTTCTGGGAATTTAATTCCCCCGAAATTATGGTTTAACCCTTACATAAAGAACTTAGTTCTTATAAAAAAAATTTAAAAAAAAAGAGAACTTAGTTCTCCAATAAAAACAATGATGATGATTCAAGATCTTCAAAACAGACATCTTGATGGTCATCAATGACTAAAATGTCGTTAACAGAGACTAATATCTCTGAAAATAAGAACTTGGTGTCTCACGTAAAACACACGTGAGTAAAATTAGTGCTCAGCGCTATTATTTTGCCTCACGTGTTTCCCACGTGAGTGCTTAAAACAGACAGAAGAAAAACTAAAACGCCTCACATGCTTCACACGTGAGCTCCAGCCAAGTGCTTAGCACTTATGTCAAAAAAGGGGGTAAGCAAATAAAACCTGAAATCAACACTCAGCACTCACGTGCTTCCCACGTGAGTGCCATGCAAAGTGGGCAGCGCCCATATCTGAGCGCCTCAAAAAACATGTGAGCGCCAGAAAAGATTAATGCTCGGCACTATTATCGTACCCCACGTGAAATACACGTGAGCGCTACATATATTAGTGTTTAACACTACTGGATAGTATAGAAACCCAATCTCAGCCCAAATGGGCTAAATTTCCTGAGGTTAGACCTCTTTGATTTTAAATTAACCGAGCCCATATTGCTCATGATTTCCAAACTGATCTTAGTCTCAAACATGACTAATGATCTCTCATTGATGATATCCAAAATGATATTCATCCCATATCTCTTAAGATAATCTTAGTCTCAAATATAACTAACGATTCTTAGATCTATCACCTCCTTTCCCTCAAATACGGGATTTGGTTTAAGAGTATATCTCTTCAAACCTCTAATATATTTTGTTGTAATTCTTCAACGTCTTTAGAGAGGTGGCGGGTCCCGACAACCAACAACTCTTTTGTCGTCCCAACTTAATATAAAATTTCATCAAGATAGAGAATGATATATCTCACATTGATGCACTCCCAAATTGACGTGCACACCTCAAATCGGATCGCACCCCAAATTGAGCGCATTCCATGTCACCATCGTTCACTCTGCCACGTAACAAATACACGTGCGCGCAAGTTGAATGCTGGACCGAAACGTCCTTAAACTAAATTCGCCCCAAATACGGCGATAATGGACCGAAATATCCTTAAACTAATATTCGCCTAAATACGGCGATAATGGACTGAAACGTCCTTAAACTAACATTCGTCCTAAATAAGGAATGTTGGACCGAAACGTCCTTAAAACTAACATTCGTCCCCGAAATGGGAATGTTGGACCGAAAAGTTCCTAAACTAAAATTTCGCCTCAAACATGGCGATAATGGACCGTGATGTCCTCAAACTAAAATAATTGGGCCCAAATGCTTATATGTTTTAAGTCGATCTTAATCTTAAACCAGATTAACGGTCTTTAAATAAACCTAAGCCCAAATCTAAAAATATACGGATTTGGACTAATCCACGCCCTACGGGTGACGACATAAATTAGTCTCCGTATACAATCCACGGGCAACCAAAACAAACAAAATAACACACGACACGAAATGAACTGCCGGAGAAGGAGAAAGTGGTTACCGCAATGCGGTAACGTAATTAACTGCAGGGGCTTGCATCTGCAGGGAAGAGCATCCCTACAATAAAAAACCCTCGCAAAATAAGGGGAAATATGATGAAGTCTGCTACAATGGCCGCATCCATCCAAACCTCTGATATACGGTGCCATAAATCAACTTGGAATCTTCAGAGAAGTGGACGGATAAATCCAAATAGCATCTGCCCCTAAATTTAGGCAAGATGATCCATCTCGGTTCGTCCCTATCTTCCGGCGGTGAACAGGTGCGTGAAGTGGTACGACACGATGATAGGTCTTAAAGTGACACGGGACTGATGCGATGGTGGCACACAAGTGGTATGAGCTGAGCACAAAATGGGCATGGCATGGCACAGGAGCAGGGCACATGGCGTGACACGGTCTAGGTACGGTCATGGCATGGTCTGGATACGGTGCATGGCACAATCATGGTATGGTCTGGGTATGGTGTATGGCACGGTCATGGTAAGGTCTGGGTACGGTGCATATTCTGGTGGTGGTCTGCTCTGGGTATGGTGCATGGTCTGGTGGTGGTCTGGTGATGACACGGTGGTGGTTTGGTGGTGACACGGTCGTGGTCTAGTGGCGGCACTATCGTGATCTGGTGGCGGCACGGTCAAGGCATGGAAGTGGTGATGGTATGATTGTGGTGTTGTGGTGGAACTGTGGTGATGGTATGGTTAGTCTGGATCGTCGGCGACGCGCGCAACTCCGGCGAGACGGCCGGAAAACCAAGAAAGGGAAGAAAGAAAGAAGGGAAGAAAGAAAGAAGAGAATAAGAAGAAGAATATGGTGTGGCTCGGATATGGGTTCTGGGGTCATAGAACATAGGAGAAGGCAACGATGACGATGGGCTGTCGTCGACGACGAGGGTGCTGCGTTGGCCGTGGTTTCTTGGGTTGTTGTTGAGGTCGTCGGGGGAGTTGGGAACGTCGAGGTTGATGGTGGTGGTGGTTTATGGTTCGAGAGTTGGAGAAGGAGGTGAGGAGGTGACGGCAAAGCTGAGGGTGATGGTGGTGAGGTTTCTGGGGTCGCGTCGGGGCTATGCAGGGGGTCGTCGGGTGCAGCGGTTAGTGGGTTCTCGGGGAAGAAAGGAGGGAGACGAGGTGGTGGAGGTGGTGGCGGGGATGATGGTAATGTCAACGGCGAGGTGATGAGGTCTCCAGCGAGGGGTTGGAGGCATGGGCGTCGGGGAGGTTGCTGGGTTCTTGGGTGTAAGGATGGGATTGTAGGGTTCTTGGCGTGGAGAGAGGAGAGGGGAAAGGAGGAAGTGGAGGTGGTATCGAGGAGATCGAGGGGAGGTTTACGAGGTTTGTGACGTCTCCGGTGATAGATGACGGCGAGGTTGGGGTCGGGGTTCATGGGTTGCAGGTAGCGTCGAGTGCAGGGTGCTCGGGGAGAGGAGAAGAGGAAGAGGAGGTGAAGAGGGTGACAAGGGTGAGGAGGTGGGGACGAATGTTAGTTCGAGCCTGCAACGAAAAGCGGATTACACGGTCGCGGTGAATAGCCAAATACCCCACCCAAGACCCCTACGGGTGCGGCAAACTACCCGCCAAGTATCCGAAGCGAAGCAACCTCCCTCACCACCGTGAGTAGGCCACTCGGCACTTCGAGATACCCGGTAGTTTGTGCACCCCCTCCATGGGTCTATCCTAGGAGCAAAAATAGTAAAAAGAATTATACAATGACGGCTACAACCCCGACCCGGTTGTGCGGCCAAACAAATAATAATATTACATCAATTTACATATTACAAATGAATGAAAGAAAAGCAACACTCATCTCACATCCATCCCGGCTATTCACCCGCGGCAATCCAACCCATTCATATACACAAACCAGTATCAATCACAGATCACTGAGATGTATAACCCCGACTAATCGACATATAGCGATTAGCCGACGTTCACTACATCCAAACATCACAGATATAACCTTTGTAGTCAAAGTATATTGAAGTTCGAAAAAAAATACGGATTTATAGGCCCCCAAAAGTAAATTTCTATTCTGGAAAAACTGGGCACATATAACATATCTCAAAAATCCAAAAACCAAGCCAGAGATACACTGCACCAAACTCGACCCAGTGAGGAGTCCAAACGGCGGCGGTTCCGCGGCAATAGCTTGCTATTGCCGCGGAAACGCGGCGGTTTAGACGACTCACTGGACCGGGTTTTGTGGTTATCTTTAAAAAACCCTGAGACGATTTTAGAGTATAACAAATTTTGTTTTGACCAGAAAAAAAATTTAACAGAAAACTAGGGTTTTGAAATCTTGGTTTTTCGATTTTTCGGTTTCGAACTTCGACACACTTCACTACTTAGCTAGTTTATATTTAGTTAGGCTCTGATACCACTGTAAGTCCACGTTGCCCACCCCGGTGCTTGCGGGGAGGCGGAAAACGGAATAAAAATCGGATTTTTATGAGCTTAGGCAACATGGACTATGCTTAGAAGGATCTTTGCTAAACAAAAACTTGCTAAAACTAACTAGTAACTAGCTAAGTGCTAGAAAGGTTATACCTTGGGCTCTTAGTCCTTCTCTCCTTGCTCCTTGGAGTAGTGGAAGGAGGTCACCTTGTCGTCTTCTCCCGTCAAAGAAAGATCCATCCGAAAGCCTCAACCTTTGGCTTCAACTCCAAGCTAGGAGTAACTAGGGTGCAAGAAGTGCTAATACTTGAACCCTAGATGAGAGTAGAGAAGATCAAGAGAGGGTTTTTCTCAAGCTCAAGTGTTTCTCAACACATGAGAGGGAGAGAGCTTGAGGGAGAGGATGAACAAGAAAGAGAAATGAAATGATAGAAAAAAAGAAATAATAGAACCATTCTCTCTAATATGTGTATATTATTTTAATTAAATAATTAGCTAGATAATTGTCATGGTTAATCATGATATGACCATTATCATTTCAATTTGCAAGGATCAAAAAGCATCTTCCAAAAGAAATGATGATGGTCAAAGTGTCAACCTTTGGCTAACAAGTCAATAAGGTCAAATGGTCAACAACCATAACCATGCACAATTATTAAACTAATTATCAATTAACTATAATACACACATAATCATTAGGGTTAGTAAAATGACAATAGCCATTAACCCTAATCAAGGTCCTCTCCCTCTGTCTCAAGCAACTGTGCATACGCACCCGCATTTGTGATCCGAGGAACACGAATACAATGAGAAAAACCAATCTCAAATCATATACTAGGATCCGGCTTAAACCAAAGCCCGCTAGTATAAATTGTCCGGACAGCAAACGTGCACAAGTGCGCGGATGTGAACGAACCCTGTCGCAAAACCATACGACCTCTACTCATTTTGCCTAAAGGCGAATAGCTCTCTGTGTGGGACTCTAAAGACTCGACACTACGCTGGCAGTGGGTTTAACCACAGACCGCAAGTGGCACTAGCTGTACGTAACGGTCCCCAGGTAGATTTCGATAAGAAGACTGACGAGGTGAACCCCATCTGAACTCCTACTGAGCCTGTATGTGACAATCTCCGTACAGTCCGGTCTGTTCGTCTGATACATCGCATGGCGGGCCTAGGGGGGCGGTGAACGTCAGTCCCCTAATAGCGGTACAAGTCGTGCCGGAGTGAAGCCCAGAACACCCTGAGATAACACTGGAAACCTACCAGTATATCTCGCTTGCCCTGGCCAGGGACTACTCGTGTAATGGCTCTCCTGGACACAGCGCGATGTCAACCCCCAATACCGGAAGAGACGAATCCTGTCTAACCGTCACTGCCTCCAAGTGCTTCGGGACTACACCCAAAAACTACCTGTTTGCACAACTCCTTTGAGTCGTGGTAGGGTAGTAATCAAAGTGCAGTGGGAACACACTCGAGGCGAAGTGACAGTGTCAAGTCAGCGGACTAAGCTGTACTCATGTCACCTGGGAACTGATAACTGACGATAGGTATAATACCAACCAACAGTTCCCGACGAGTCCTGTCCAGTGTACTCGTAACCTAACGAGCACCCGCATACTATCTCAAGTACGACGTACTGACGGCTGTGGGACAGACCGTCTCCCACACTGGGATGAGAAGCGCATACGCTAGTCTACTCCGGAGTATCGATGCCCTGTCTCGATAGTCCAACGACTAGGGACCTGTATAAGGATGTGCTTATAGATCACCCAGCTCCCACGAGTGTGAGCGCCATCACCACGCTGGTAATCAAGCAAAGATCCTAAGGGCTCTACTAATATGTATATCAGCAATATGCTAAAAGAAACACATGCACATATTAAAGCAGAGACAAACCAAGTAGCATACTACCATTTCGAGCAAGATTGTATATACAACTGTGAATATCCCAAGCTTCCATCAAGTAATATACAAACTAGTATGATACAGTAATGGCCTCTAGGGCATACACACTAACAATTTCTCCGTCCACACGAACGGTACATCCTTTCGTGTTAGCTTGGTCAATGGTTCAGCTATTCGAGCAAAGTCCTCCACGAACTTTCTATAATATCTGGCAGGTCCAAGAAAACTTCTGATCTCATATACATTCTTTGGAATTGGACAATCATGAACCGCTACAATCTTTTTAGGGTCAACGGCAATTCCATCTCCGGATACAACATGACCCAAGAACTTCCTTCTTCGAGCCAAAACTCGCACTTGCTCATCTTAGCATATAACATTTCTTGCCTCAATGTTTGCAGTGCGATCATCAAGTGTTCTGCATGCTCTTCTTTGCTCCTCAAATCAATCTTGAACTCCACATCTCATTTTGACGGTAAATTCGAGATGTCCTTGAACACATCCATGAAATCTGGAACTGCTATCATTGCTTCATCTGTAACTTGTTTACGAACTTCACTTTTAGTAAACGGTTCCCTTCATCATGAATTTGCCAGTTTGTTCTAAGACTTGTGGGTTATCAACCCACCACTCTTCCGCTAGGCTACTCTGATAATCTGAGGCGGGTCTGTCAAAACTAGTTCAATCAAACATCTTACATCTGATCATCCTTGAAACGGTCTGTACCAGCTCCCGTTAGGGTTAATCTCGAACTATTGCAATCAAAAGCTTCTCCTGTATTTCTTCTTGTTCTTCGAAACACAAACGGATTGGTCACTACGGGACAAGGGGAAAGATACAATGTGGTTGTTGGATTCAAGCTTGTGATAAAACATAAACTGGTAAGCAATGAAACCGAGAGAAATAAGGTAATATAACGACCATAAGTAAAGAAAAAGAATCAAAATAGGACTCCAGATTACCTAAATAAAGTATCGCATTGTAACCATGCCGCGGTACATAGTTGCAATCACATAACTCCATTCAAGTTGCCTAAATCTTACTATCAGAATCGAAGGAATAAGAAAGGAGAAACAATAAGAAATCAGGAGGATTCCAAGTTGAGATGCAAAGTCATTAAGGGAAAGATAAGATTCAAGAATTTGAATGACAAGACAATAATATGGCAGGATATGTTCCTACTACGGGTTTCTGGTTAGTGTATCGGGTTTAATACCTAACTACAAAAGAACCAAACTCGATTAATCATAAATCATATGGCTCTGATAACAAACAAACCCTGTCACGCCCCGCTTCCCAGAGTGCACAAACTAAGGCACATGACAGAGCCAGCCATGCTACCTGTGTCTAGGAATCATCCATCAATGGTCATATTACGGTTGTCTATAGGATATCAAAAACAGTAAAATATAAAAACTAACTAATACATGTTTATCTGCCACAGTAAATAGAGTCAAGAAAAATGCATAAGTGGAAACGAATCAAACTCTGATAAACAACATTTGAAATATGTCCCAATATGGGCTCACAACAAGAAATAAACTACGGAAAATAAACAAAACTAACATCTCTAAAATACACGATCGCGTCTTCATCGCTCGGCATGATGGCTAAAGTACTCTTGTTCAGCCTATGATAGAGATAGAGGAACTAGATCATGCAAAACCCGGACGTCAGTGCGTCATAATACCAAATAACGGTAATAACCAAGATATAACGATATAGGTAAACATGAATATAAATAGACAACACGGATATGAAATAGTGAGGTGTGTGTGTATATGATGTGTGATGTGTAACCTAAAACTGTGCTTCTAGGTTATCTATTCTAAAAGTCTTTGAAATCAATTAATATAATCATCATCGTAACCCAACAGTCTATGTCCCGTTCATTCCCCATGGGACCACAGTAACATGATTATTCCGTAACGCCTGGAAAAACGGCAAACAGGATTATTTCGCAACGCCCGGAAAAACGGCAAACATGATTATTCTGTAACGCCCGGAAAAACGGCAAACATGAAATAATAGCCTTTTGAGTTACATTTCGGTTACATTCTTGATTTTCCCTTTACCCCCATATTTGTGTTCAAGTCAGGTATTGCCAAGATAGGTCTAATGCCAACACAGGATCAAGCGGGTACAGGTTTTCGTCTATGTAGACAACAAGTAACGTCCGTCAGGACAACAAGTCAGGATTGTTGGTATTAGTAACTAGATCCAAGTAGTGAGTCAAGTAGTGTGTCATGAACATGTCATGTGATGCATATGTATCAATAGATTCCCAAATGTGAAATTGTAACGAATATCGGAACACGGTTAATGCACGGATGCACATGTATCTATCTGTTTAACCTTTTATACATCCATGACTATGTATGATGCATATTAGAAAGCACATGGTACTAATGTAATAGTATAATGATATCATGATGTTCCGGCATGCAATTAGATGTGTTGTTATCAGTACAGATACGAACGGATATCGAAAAACGGTAAATCTATACTACTTGATGCATAATATAACACATGTATTATTTTTATTCATATATAAATAGATATATTAACATAGAATTTTGCAAGATAAACTTACCTCGGAAACAACGGTTTAGGTGCAGGCGGCTCGGTGCGACACGACACGACACGGTGCATTAAGTAGTACGACACGGTGATGGGTCTTGCGGTGACACGGGACTGATGCGATGGTGGCATACAAGTGGCATGAGCTGAGCATGAAGCGGGCATGGCGTGCCACAGGAGCAGGGCACATGTCGTGACACAGTCTGGGTACGGTGATGACACGGTCATAGTATAGTCTGGATACGGTGCATGGCACGGTCATGGCATAGTCTGGGTATGGTGCATAGCACGGTCATGGTATGGTCTGGGCATGGTGCATGGTCTGGTGGTGGTCTGATCTGGGTATGGTGCATAGTCTGGTGGTGGTCTGGTGATGACACGGTGGTGGTCTGGTGGTGGCACGGTCAAGGCATGGAAGTGGTGATGGTATGATTGTGGTGTTGTAGTGCTACTGTGGTAATGGTATGGTTCGTCTGGATAGTCGGCGACACGCGCATCTCCAGCGAGACGGTCGAAAAACCAAGAAAAAGAAGAATGAAAGAAAGAAAAGAAGAATAAGAATGGGGTGTAGCTCGGCTCTGGGTTCTGGGGTCATAGAACAGAGGAGAAGGTAACGACGACGATGGGTTGTCGTCAACGACGACGATGCTGCGTCGGCCGTGGTCTCTTAGGTTGCTGTTGAAGTCATCGGGAGAGTTGGGATCGTCGAGGTTGATGGTGGTGGTGATTTATGGTGTCGGGAGTTGGAGAAGGTGGTGAGGAGGTGATGGCGAAGATGAGGGTGATGGTGGTGAGGTTATTGGGGTCGCATCGGGGCTGTGCAGGGGGTCATCGGGTGCAAGGGTTAGTGGGTTATTGGGGAGAGGAGAAGAGGGAGACGAGGTGGTAGAGGTGATGGCGGGGATGATGGTGATGTCGACAGAGAGGTGATGAGGTCTCCGGCGAAGGGTTGGAGGCGTGGGCGTCGGGGAGGTTTCTGGGTTCTTGGGTGTAGGGATGGGATTGCAGGGTTCTTGGCGTGGAGAGAGGAGAGGGGAAAGGAGGAAGTGGAGGTGGTGTCGATGGGATCGAGGGGAGGTTGACAAGGTTGTGACGTCTCCGGTGATGGGTGACGATGAGGTTGGGGTCGGGGTTCGTGGGTTGCCGGTGGCGTCGAGTGCAGGGTGCTCGGGGAGAGGAGAAGAGGAAGAGAAGGTGAAGAGGGTGACGAGGGTGAGGAGGTGGGGACGATGAGGTGAGGTCGGCAGCGAGGTCTTGGGCTAGGGTTTGGGTTCGAGTTTTTTTTTCTCGTGGCGGGGAACTGAGGAAGAAGGAGAGGAGAGAGAGATTTTTTGGGTTAGCTTTAAATTAATATTTATATATTTATAAAGTGAGAGAGAGAGAGAGAGACGAGAGAGAGAGTGAGTGAGAGAGAGAGTATAATAATAATTAGTTATATATATATATATATATATATATATATTATGTATATATATGAACTGTTAAGTATATAAAGAATATTATAATATATATGGATTATACAACTAATATCAAAATACTCCGAATATTATCCAGGTTTTATATAAAAATCTAGTTTTAAAATATAGATAATATACGTACAAGCCAAAACCATGATGCGATGTCCGGTTAATAAAAATGCATACCCCCAAGAACGGATACACGTAGTGATCCAAACGAGTCTGTTTTATCAATCTGGACATGAACACGATGTAGGGATGCAAACATATGATTTGGGGTATGATAACATGTCATGTAAGATATTAAAATATATTATTCGGCTATTATTTGTATTATTAAAAGATATGCGGATAATAAATATATAATACATGTATATAAAATTTAAATGTGCAAGGATTCTCTATACTAGCGAATATGTGATGTAATCTTGAACCATGGTGGGTTTCAATCATGCGGGTCGGGTCGGATACTAACCACAGATACTAAATGCACTATTCGTACCCAAAAACAATAATAAACAAGAAGTTTTCGCAAAATTTGAAAATACCCAAATAAAATATGGTATATATGCACTGGGGTGTTACACCTTGTACATTTTTGTTCCTCCGGGATAAACAGAGTATGGAGAACTATGTGCTTCTCTTAATAATTCTTTATCTCACCCTTAGGCACACAGATTCTACTCCCATACCTTAAAGAACCATCTTCGTGGATGATGAAGTCCACCCACAGATTCGTTTCCACCTGTTCTCTGAGCCTTTGCAATCTAGTGTCCCCAATTTGAGCTGTCTTGATTCATTCGACTAACGTGGAGTGAATTTGCAGATTTATGAAGGATGTAATCATTCCTGGCATAATCATCTCAGTCTCTAGTTCATTAAAGTCTTGACGATTTCTCCAATGAGCAGTCAGACTCGAAACCATTAGTATGTCAGCAAGTAAAGGCTGAACATTACAGAACCGCTGGTCTAATTCAGCCATTACCAATCCCAGAATGGAAATGGCAGCACATTACCATGGACTTCATGACTGCCCTTCCTCACAGCACGAAGGGTAATGACGCAGTATGTGTTATTGTGGATCGACTCACCAAGTCGGCTCACTTTATTCCATTTTGAGTTGGCTAATCTGCCGAGACGTTAGCAAAGAAGTACATGGATGTAAGCATAAATCTAAAGTAAGATTTAAACCTTCAAGATGTACTATATTTTGATACCCATGAACTCATGCAGGAGATCATGAGATTACATGGAGTAACTGTTTGCATCGTCTCCGATCGTGATACTAGATTTCGATCATAGTTTTGGCAGAGTCAGCAAGCTAGCCTAGGAACGAGTTTGAATTTCAGCATGGCTTATCATCCACAAATGGATGGACAATCCGAGCGAACAATTTAGATTCTAGAATACATGCTAAGAGCTTGTATGTTAGACTTCGGAGGTTCGTGGGGAGATCACCTACACCTTGTGGAGTTTTCATACAACAACAGCTATCATGCAAGCATTGGAATGACACTATTCACAGCACTCTACGTACGGAAGTGTCGTTCACCACTAAGTTGGGACGACGTCGGAGATCGTAAACTCCTTGGACCAGAGATGATCGTAGCAACTGTGGATGTGGTTCGCACGATCAGGGAAAGAATGCGCATAACCTAAGACAGACAGAAACATTGGACAGATGAAAAGCGTCGACATCTGGAGTTCCAACCTGGAGACTATATTTTTCTAAAGATCTCTCCAAACAGAGGAGTGATCTGCTTTGGTAAGAGGGGGTAAGCTAAGTCTAAGATACATAAGACCGTTTGACATACTCAAACGAATTGGAGAAATGGCATACCGTTTGGCACTTCCACTTTCATTGGAAGGAGTGCACAACGTGTTCCACATATCCCAGCTACGATGATATGTGAGCGACCCCAGCTACACACTCGATCACTCAGAGATCACAGTACAAACGGACTTAACTTGCGAGCAGCAACCCGTCGAGATCCTGGACCGAAAGGTAAAGACATTACGGAACAAGGAAGTAAACTTGGTCCGAGTGATGTGGTGAAAAGGATTCTCCAGGAGAATCAACATGGGAACGAGAAGAAGGACATGCGTGCAAGATACCCTTACCTATTTGAAAGTTAGTCCATATGTAAATGTAATTTTCGAGGACGAAATTTTTATAAAGAGGGTAGAATGTAACGACTCTAAAATCTTGTACGAAAATTTTACCGTTAATATACAAGAAATGAGTTTTAACAGCCTGAGTTTGAGTTATAAGGTCAGTTTTGTTAAATAACAGAAAGAAGCCGCTTGTAGCTCACCGGTAAAGCCCTTGCACTGCTGTGACGTAGCCCATGTGTTCGATTCCCATCAGACACATTTTTCTGAATTTTTTTTACTTTTTGGAAGCCCAAAAGATTGCACGTGCAATACACAGGGAAATGAGAAGTTCAGAAAAATCAAACATGTGCAAAAATCTAGTTTAAAACGCAGACAAATCCACGTGGCAAGAATCTCGAGACCCAACTCTCGAGATCGACCGGCAGAAATGCCATTTTGGCTGGCACCGACGGCTGGGATGAGCCCCATTTGGCTCCGTGTTTTTGCACACAAACCCATTCAGCTACCCCTAACCCCTCTGCACTGATTGATTTCCCTGCAATCAAACATAGACCCTTCATTTCATAATTAAACCATATTTTAATGCTTTTTAATCCACAATTTTAATTCCCAAACCCTAATTTCTCCACTATAAATACCATTCCCTGTCTTGGCTCAGCACCATTTTTGAAAATTCTAGCCAAAACTCTCTAAAAATTCCTAGTGTAAGTGAAGTAAAAAGGAGTTAGCAAGCAAGTTAGTTCCGGCGAAGATCGAAGCCCAATTCCGGAGCTCCCGCGACGCCACGACGATCCTTCTCTATTCCTAACCCTTTTCTTGAGCTTTCAAAACAGAAAGTCCCTCCCAAACTCCCTTGCTCTTCATTGAAATTCTTTTTTAATCAAAATCGGTAAAAAGTGGAGTTATTACCGATATCACCCTTGTCTAAAAACCTATAACTCCATTTTCCTTTACCTTTTGATCAAACTAATTATATCATTTCACTTGTAATATTAATACCAATGTTTAGAATAAATTTTTATCCAAGAATCTCATGTAAAACAATCATAATTTAACTTTTATATTAAAAATACCTTGAACGTTGTTATCACATCTTTTCGACAAAACATGCTTAACAATACCTTTAGGAAAATTCACGGGGTAACGACCTACCCAACACCACATACTTGGTTCCATAGCACGATACCTCTTTTATATGAAAATATGTTACGAAGAAAACTTTACAATAAAATACCAACTACTTTAAAAACTGGCTTTTTTTAAAAAGCGGTATTTCATATCCTTGGCGATTACGCATCTACAACCCTCTTTAGGGGACCCGCTAATGGATGGTGCAAATTATCGCACATTCTTGGGCTAGTAGAGCGAGATGCAGAGCTCCCTCACGGAGCATTCGATCTCGAAAGAATTTAAATAACGGTTTTTAAGTAAAATAAAATTATTTTTAAAATTAAAATTATATAAAATTATAAATCCATATTTTCAAAATATAATAAATCTATATTTTTCAGAAAATGAAAGATTAACAAGTATGCCAATAAAATAATATCAAGATACCAAAAAAGGACAAGTTTTTCAGTAAAATACCATGAACTTTCAAATGCTAAGTATTCATCATTAAAATATCCAATACTTAAAAAAATCAATACTCATGAAAACCCTAAATAATATAAATCACCCCTCAAAATTTATTTTGAAACTATATTAAAATACTTTTCATAAAAACCCCTTGAGTTATATAAAAACAAAATTTTAAGGACTGTAGTAAATATAGGTTTAAGCGGGATCAATTCTCTTGAGCCCTAGGAAGCCGGAGAAAGTGAGTGCTTTCTTATTTAAGGTAAACAACTTAACGGAGTTATCAAAGGTTATTGTCTTGGAAAAATACACAAATCTTGTCGTCCCATGTGCAGCAGTTACCGATGACTCCCGAACTAATTCAAGATCTAAATCAGTTTACAAGTGTCTGACTCAATTTAAGTCTAATTCAAACCTGAATCCAAAATCAAATCTAAATACTTGAACATGAACATGAATACTTAAATTCAAACATCAATATCAAATATGTACACTTGACTTGACTTGACCGAACCATGGTTATAACTTGACTTGACTACTTGAATATTTGATTACATCCTGAACATGGACCAATTGAACATTTTGTATCCATAGTTTCGACAAGACTTGTAAAAATAATCTATACAATATAATACGTGGGGATAAAGGGGTAGATTGGTACGGAACGTATATCGTGGCATGAGAGGCTACTTAAAAGACATCTACATGAATTCTCGTGACGTTGTCCCATGGGTTATGATGAGGCCTTGTACTACATGTTACCATAGTCCACGGGGTAAGACAGACTCCTCTCGTATACATGAATATCTTCTTTTCCAAGCTACAAAACAACCACGTTAGAATAACAATTATATACTTGTACAACTCATCTGTTCATTTCACATTACTTGTTATATTCTCTTTCTTTTTTTGGGACTTACCGAGCGCTAGTTCGCTGATGACATTCCTTTCTATTTCTTTCTTTGGAATGTTCGTCAGAAGGACCGGACTCTCAGGAGATCGAGCCTAGCCAGGAGGACTTGGACCAGCTCACCGCTCAGTCTGACTACTGGTTCACTTGTACTTTCTTTTTGTATGTCGCTGTTTATGCATTACTTTACATTATTGTATCTTTTATTTCAAACTGTTATATGTAAAGATGAATGTAAATAAAGTTGTTGTTTATTTTTAATACTCTTGTCATTCTTATATATTTTATATATTGCTTAATTACGCTTAACGTATTTATTTCATAGTAAATACGTTGCGGCCTGCCACGTTACCGTTTCCGTCTACTTGAAAGCGGGGCGTGACAGAAAGATTTGCCATGACCTGAAAAGAAAGGCCATGGTCAGGATACAGAATGTCAAGGAAAGGACAAGGAACATGGAAAAATTATAAAATCAATATAAGTGGATGAGATTCACAAATATAATAAGTTAGTTAACAATTTCATTTTAGTACATTGAGGACCTGTATAGGCCGCCACTAAAACCTGTCATGCCCCACTTCCCAAAAGAATGTGAAGGGTGGTGTGGCATGGTCCGCAACTTAACTGAATTGCAGGTGGTCTATTCAATACAGTTACGTTAAACGTATGAATATCTATAACATGCATGATATGTACCAAAACAAAATAATAAAGGCGGAAGGCATTTATTTCCATTAACCAAACTTTATTACATCCCAAAAGAATGAGTAAAATAAACTAAATATTTTAATTACATCGAAGAAGAAGCAAAAGCCCTAAACATGTGGGCAACAAAAAGATAAAACTAGCTAATCTTCCGTTGTCAAGTCCGCATAATCTTCAATAGTAGGCTCCACACATTGATCCTCATCATAACACTCGTCCTCATCTAACGGACATTCCAGAGGCAGAGGAAAGAGAAAAGGATAGTCCGTCAGTGAGTTACACTCGACTAGAATTGCCTCATAAGAAAGTAAGGGTACAATAACGAGCAAGTGTATATAGGTATGATGTGTGTGTATAGATATGATGTATATGGGTATAAAGGTATGAGGTGTATGCAAATTAGGTATGTTGACTGAGGTATGTATGAATATGGGTATGCCGTATAAGGTATCTGTTAGGTAAAAGTTCGCATTAGATTGTTAGATAAGGGTCCGGATACTCGCGATTATTCGATTGTGACCACGGAACAACAACTGGGGAAGTGAAATGTACAGTTTCACCTTCCGGGATCATGATCGAGTAGTAGGGAATTCGAGTTCCGCATCTCCTTACCTAATCAAACTACCAATCCCCGTCATTCAGTATAAAGTTTTTGACGAATTAGAGTTAGTGCGTATATTATTCTAGGCATGGAATTTCCACATTGTATGTCATCCACATATTGGATTATTCGCCCTTAAAGTAAGGTTAGTATTCGGCCGAATACCGGGTTAGTATTCGCCTGAATACCGGGTTAGTAGTCGTCCACATATTAGACTATTTACCCTGCCTGCAGAGATCTTCATTTATAAAATATTCCATACCTAGGTTCGCGCATTCTAACCCTAACCGTATCATGTGTCATGTATGTCATAAGTTTGTATTCGAATAGTTGATCTCATTTAATATGATCTTCCACAACCACTCTTTATCTTGTTACCTTTTAAAGTCTGTAAGGTGTATCATAATATTTTATAGGACCCTTAATTAATAAAGATTATGGCATTTAATGGTAGTTATTGTTTATAAGAAAACCATGATATTTTAAAGTAATTATAATTTTGGGAAACCCATGGTATGAAAATATCTTTTTAATGAAAGATTATGGTATTTATTTGAAATTATCTTTTAATAAAGTTTTAGGTAGTCTTTTTGGAAAATATCATTTATAAGAGTTATGGTCTTTGCTGAAAATAGCATTTTAGTAAAGATCAAGGTATTTAAATGCAAGTATATCCTTTTATGATGGATTAAAGTATTTTATTGTAAATAATAATTTTATAAAGTTATGATTTTTATTTGGAGGTAACATTTTAGAAATACGTCCGTGTTGGCAACCGCTGCATATGAGCAGCATGATTTGTGTTCTTTTCATGGACGATTGCCTATCAACCACTGGGTATTTACGTAAAACATTACCCTATTTAGATTATGGAATTTTATTAAAAGTGATGTTCTATAAGAACAACTCCGCGTTGACAACCACTGCACATGAACGGCAGGATTTGTGTCATTTTCATGGACAATTGTCTAGTAGCTACGGAGTGTTTCATGTAAAACACTACCCTATTAGAACATCTTATTAAACCTTAGTGGTTATAGACTAAAAGCGTTAATATAAAAATATTCACTTTATAGATAAAAACACTATATTATAATTAACATATATAACATGGAAAAAAATATAGTATTTATGCGATCATAGGCTGTTTTGAAATTTTAGAGTATATCTAATATGATGACTTTTCAAAGATTGGGGTATTTTATCGAAACTAAGATTTATCTTATACTATCAATAAAAATATATTATATCATTTTTTTGTTTCACTTTTTAAAATACTTATCTAAGCAGTATATTGTTTTCAAACATAAACTTTTCATAATATGGGAGCATGTTGTGAAATGACTTATCTTGAGATCGTACAGTATGTGCGATATGTTATCAAAAGAAATAACCAATATGATATTAGAAGGTATGTGTGATGTGTCGATTTAACTGATAAACAACATCATGAATTTTTGATTGTAGGTATGTGTGTGAGCATGAAGGATGGGTCGTTATCCCGTGAAGTCAACATCAAGTCAATGATTTTTCATTAAAATAATACCGTAACATAATATGCATGAAGGATTTAACAACGTATTAAAATGGGTTGCAAGAATATTATCATGTCTAAGAAATTCTAATTGAAGGAGGTGATAGATCAAGTGGTGAGAGGCGGATCCTACCTTTGTTTTGAGATGAAGGTCGATGGATCGAAAGCGTAGACTTGTACTAAAACCTCAATAACTCCGCACTCGGATTTTTTCTCGATGATTGGGTAGAACCACAGCATCGGCGCCGTTGATACGAAGGTCTGGGTATTTTTTTCCAGAATTTTCGGAGTTCGGTTATGTGAGAAAAGTGATTGAGAAGGGCTATTTATATAGGGTTTAAGGCTGTAACAAATAAATCCCAAAAACCGATCAAAATCTCATCAAATCCTTTAAAAATCCGCACTAGCAATCATTGCCATCATCATCAGCTGATGATTGCGCTGCCGCCATCAAATCGTAGCCGTTGGATTTAAATCCAACGGTCTACGAGCCGCCGCCATCGACCACGTGGCCGCGAGGAAAAGGGTTCATGCGCTTGCTGGTGCAAGTGTGTGGTCCCCACCCTCGTGGGCAGCCGCACACGATCCTGGGCCGTTGGATTTGAGATCCAACGGTCTAGGTTAAGGAAGGTTTATATATATATATATATATATATATATATATATATATATATATATATATAAAACTATTTTTTTTATAAAACCGAATTTGTTTTCAAAAATTTGTTAAAAATAGTTTAAAGTACGGGAAAATTATGGAAAAATTTTAGAAAAATATATTTTATTGTTATCTCCAGTATAAAAGTGGTTTTGGGCTAAAACTAAATAATATTCCCATATGTATGATATTTTATAGTTATTATAATTATTTAAAAATCTTGTTTATCCTTGAAAATATTTTAATATTGAAATAATCATTTTAATTAAAAATATATAAATTATTTTAAGACATTATAAGATTCCATTAAGACATTTTAAACCCAGAAAAATATAAACAGCTTTTTAGAAAATTCCTTTAATTATATTTAAATGCTTTACTAACCTTACTTTGAATCATTAAAATAAAATATTTTTCTATCAACGAAACACGTAAATAACTACTTAATACTGGAAAATTATATAAGAGATATTTTATTAGGTAGTAGAAAACACGGTCGTTACAGTCTATGTAGACAAAAAGTCACGTCCGTCAGGACAATACGTCAATATCGTTGGCATTAGTAATAAGATCCATGTAACAAGTCAATTAGTGTGTCGTGAACATGTCATGTGATATATGCACATCAAATAGATATCCAATGTGAAACCATAACGAATATCGGAACACGGTTAATTCACGGATGCACATGTATCTGTGATAATCTTTTATACGTCCATGACTACATATGATACAACTAGATAACACATTGTACTAATGTGATAGTATAATGATATCATGATGTTCCGGCATGCAATTAAATACACGATTATCGGTTCGGATACGAACGGATACTGTAAAACGGTAAAACTATAATATTTGTTGTATAATGAAACACATGTACTATTTTTATTCATATATAAATAGATATATTAACATAGCATGTTGCAAGTTAAACTTGCCCGATCGGATTTCACGTCGGGGTACGTACATCACGTTCGATGTCGGATAAACGTCGCGATGCAAACTCACACTCGTTCAGGACTAGACCTGGCTGATAAAAAACATGACTACGCTGGATGACGACGATGACTGGGTCGTCCGGATCGTCGGTGACGCGTGCGGCTCCGGCGAGACGGTCAAGAACCGATAAAGAAAAGAAAAGAAAAGGAAAGAAAGAAAGAAGAAATGAAGAAGTGGAATGGGGGTTGTGTCGGCTCTAGGTTCAGGGGACAGAGGACAGAAGAAAAGGGAGAAAGCGACGACGACGATGGGCTGCCCTCGACGAGGGGCAGAGGGATCTCTAGGTTGCTGTTGGGGGTGGCGTCGTCGGGATGCAGAAGAGGGAGAGGAGGTGGTTGAGGTTGTGAGGAGGTGGCAGTGGTGACGACGGCGAGGTGAGGGTGACGGCGCCGACGAGTCCATGACGAGGTTAGGGTTTCTGCAGTTGGGTCGTCGGGGGTCTGGAGGTGTAGGGATGGTCGAGGAACAAGGAGGTGGTGTGGTGATGAGGGTGACGGGGTAAGGTTGTCGACGAAGCTTGGTGATCGGCGGCGGTGGCTTGGCAAGGGGTTTCTTGGGTTCTCGGGCTGCAGGGTTGGTGATCGGATTTGTGGGTTCTCGGGGGTTGTGGGTCGTCGGGGTAGAGGAGAAGAATTGGAGACGAAAGCGACGATGACGACGAGGAGATAAGGGTGAGGCAATTGGCGGTGAGGACGAGCGGTTAGGGTTTGGGTTGGGTTTTGGTTTCTCGTGAGGAGGCATGGAAAAGAAGCAGAGAAGGAGAGAGAGAGAGGTGTTGTAAAATAATTGGGTGTATATATATATATATATATATATATATATATATATATATATATATATATATAGGGGGGAGAGTGTGCGCGAGAGGAGAGAGAGACAGAGAGAGGGAGAAAGACTGAGGAGAGGGAGATAGGAAAAATATTAGGATATATTATAATACATTTTCTTAACTCTTAGTTTTATTAGTTTAGGTTTTAAGTTTTATAAATATTATAATATATTTATTAGGTTTAAATAGCTAATAACAAAATATTCCGAAAAATATTCGGGTCTCTTCTAAAAATCTAGTTTAAAATATGGATAATATATGTATCAGTTAAAGCTATAATACGATGTCCGGTTAAATAAAATACTTACCCCAAGAACGGATACATGTAAATACACGTAGCGATCCAAACGAGCCTGTTTAATCAATCTGGACATGACCATGATATATGGATGCAACTATATGGTATGGGGCATGATAACATGCAATGCTAAATATCAAAAATTATTATCTGGTTATAATTTGTATTATTTAAACGATACGCGGACACAAAATAGCTTATACATGTATATAGAATCTAGATGTGCGCGGATCCTCTGTACTAGTTAAATATGACATAATCTAGAACCATGATGGGTTTCAAGCATGCGGGTCGGATCGGATACTAACCACAGATACCCAATGCATTATTCGCACCCAAAAATAGAAATAAACAAGAAAATGTCGCAAGATTAGGAAAACCCCACATAAAAATCGTATAAAATGCGCTAAGGTGTTGCATCAACTCCCGGGTACCGAGAGAGACGGATCCCTTCTATTCCCTACTACCTCCAAGTGTTTCGGGACCGCACCTAACTACTACCTGTTTGCACCCCTCATTAGAGCTGTGGTAAGGTAGCAATCTAAGTACAGTGGGAACACACTCGAGACGAATGGTGATATCAAGTTAACAGACTAAACCGTACTTATGTCACCGGAGAACTGCTATCCGACGATAGGTATGATACCAACCAGCAGTTCCCAGCGAGTCCGTCCAGTGCAACTCATAGCCTAATGAGCACCTGTATATTATCTTTGGTACCGTATATCAATGGCTGCGGGACATGCCATCTCCCCTGACGTGAATAAGAAGAGTATACTCCAGTCTATTCCGGAGTATCGATACCCAGTCTCGAAAATCCTGCGACCAGGGACAAGTTTAAGGATGTGCTTATAGACCATCCAGCCCCCACTGGTGTGACTGCCATCACAATGCCGGTAGTCAAAAAAGGATCCCAAGAGCTCTATCAACATGTATTAGCAATATGTTAAAAGAAACATATACACATGTTAAAATAGACTCAAACCAGATAGCATACCATCATATCGAGTAATACTGTTATATATTTGTATATATCCCAAGCTTTCAAAATGCAATATACAATCAAGTACTATACACTAATGGCCTCTAAAGCATATATCACTAACATCGTCGTGGGTGGAGCGGGTCTTGCGGACGCTCATTGCGAGGAAGGAGGCATGGGTGAAGGGCTCAGCCAAAAAGAAAGAAGAAAAGAAGAAGGGGGGAGGGGTCGAGTCGGGCCGGGTTTGGGTTAGGGTGTTGTGCCTGGGTCAGCGTGGGTTTGGGCTAGGAAATTGGGTTCGGGTTTAGGGTTTTAATTTTGAGTTAGGTTACAAAAATTAGAAATAGGGAATAAAACTGGAAAGAAAAATTGAAAAAAATATTTATAAAGAAAAATGAAAATTCAAGGGACTGAGGATTTATAGATAACATGGACCATCTTATAACCAATGATTTTTCTCGTTTTTTTTGATTATGTAATTTGAATTTATTTTAAGAGTGCCGCATAATTCTCTCTCATAGTTATAAAAAGAATAAAATATTCAATATTTCCCGAGCCGTGTGTAATACATCTCGGTAAGAAGAGAGAGAGAGTGGGGGGAGACGGGTATCATTAGGCAGCATGTGGAGCATGCGTTTTTATTTCTTCTCTTTCTTATCCGTACATATACGGTCGGCATGAGGAATAATTTTTTCCAGAATGAGATTCATAAATTGAAATTGCCAATTTGATAATCATTTTTATCAATTCGATTACGTGCATAGGACGTGCTGACGTGGTAAGTAACAGCAGAGGACCGGTGATCTACCCATTCCTCAGATAGACAGACCAATCTTTTTTACTCTCCCTAATTTAAAAAGATAAAAATCTCATCGTCTTCAGATCTGAAACCCTAACCCTAGATATCCACCATCAATGGCGATGCTCAACCTCCGCCAGAAGCAGACCTCCCAAATCATCCGCATGCTGAACTTCAACCAGCCCCTCTCCACCACCTCCCCCGCCGGCGCCGGCGCCACCGCCGTGTACAAGATCCTGATCCTGGACCCCTTCACCCGCGACGTCCTCTCCCCTTGATCCACGTGAAGGACCTCCGCAAGCACGGCGTCACTCTCTACTTCCTTATCGACAAGCCCGGCCGCAACCCCATCGACGACGTCCCCGCCGTCTACTTCGTCCAGCCCACCCCCTCCAACCTCTCCCGCATCGCCTCCGACGCGTCCTCCTCCCTCTACGACTCCTTCCACCTCAACTTCTCCTCCTCCCTCCCCCGCCCCCTCTCGAGTCCCTCGCCTCCGACCTCCTCCTCTCCTCCTCCGTCCCCCGCGTCGCCAAGATCTTCGACCAGTACGCCGAGTTCGTTCTCCCTCGAGGACGACCTCTTCTCCCTCGCCTACAGGAACGCCTACGTCGACCTCAACGACCCCTCCGCCGGCGAGTCCGAGATCGAGTCCATCGTCGAGAAGATCGTCTCAGGCCTCTTCTGCGTCCTCGCCACCCTCAGCGTCGTCCCCGTCATCCGCTGCGCCGCCGACGGCCCTGCCGCCATGGTGGCCGAGGCCCTGGACGCCAGGATCAGGGACCACCTCGTCACCAAGAATAACCTCTTCTTGGAAGGCGGAGGGCTCGCCAGCTCGTTCCAGAGGCCGGTCCTATGCTTGTTCGACCGGAACTTTGAGCTGGCCGTCGGGGTCCAGCACGAGTGGACGTATAGGCCGCTGGTGCACGACGCCCTTGGAATGAAGCTGAACAGGGTCAATGTGCAGGCGTCGGGGCTGAAGAGTTACGAGCTGGATGGGTCTGATTCTTTCTGGGTGTTGAACAGCTGGTCGCCCTTCCCAAAGGTGGCGGAGGAGATTGAGACGCAGCTGGCAAAGTATAAGCAGGATGTGGGTGAGGTTAACCGGAAGACGGGCGGGAACAATGAGGTGGCGGAATTCGATGGGACGGATCTGATTGGTAACACGAAGCATCTGATGAATGCGGTGAATTCGTTGCCAGAGCTCACGGAGAGGAAGAAGGTGATCGATAAGCATACCAATATAGCTACCGTGTTGCTGGGTGAGATAAAGGAGCGGTCTTTGGATTCTTATTGTATCCTTGAGAACGATATGCTGACGAAAGCTAGTGTGGATAGGGGCGCTTTGATTGCGTTGCTTAAAGGGAAAGGCACCAAGGTCGATAAGATTAGGCTGGCGATAACGTATCTTCTTTCCGTGGAGACCACGCAGCAGTCGGAGTTGGAAGCGGTGGAAGCAGCATTGAAAGAGTCTGAGGTGGATACTTGTGCGTTTCAGTATGTGAAGAAGATAAAGTCCTTGAACTCGTCTTTGGCCTCTTCGATGAGCTCGGCTAGTAAGGGCAACATTGTTGATTGGGCTGAGAAGCTTTATGGGCAGTCGATTAGTGCAGTGACTGCTGGTATGAAGAATCTGTTGTCGGGTGGGAGACAGCTGGCGTTGACGAGGACGGTGGAAGCTTTGATGGAAGGGAAGCCTAACCCGGAGGTGGATTCGTATCTTTTATTTGATCCGAGGGCACCAAGGTCGGGTTCTGGGGCACAATTAAGGGGGCCATTTAAAGAAGCTATTGTTTTCATGATCGGCGGTGGGAATTATGTCGAATATAGGAGCTTGATGGAGCTGTGGCAGCGTTCGCAACCAGTGAAGCATGTGATATATGGGACTACGGAGCTTCTTAATGGGGCTGAGTTCGTAGAGCAGCTTACCGTGTTGGGTCAGAAGATGGGATTGGGAAATACTGCTGTTGGCCCATCTCAATGAGGAACATATTACCTTTGACGTGTGCCATTCCTTGGTTTGATTTGTGCTGGTAAATCGGTTTGGTACAAGAAAATAGTTGCATATATTTTTTTCCCTGCCGCTACTCATTATGTGCTGAATATTTGTGAAGATTAGTGGTTGGATATTTTTTCCTTATACTTGACAGTAGATGCATTGCAGAGGTTTATATATTTTTATTTCTCAATATGTCATGTGAGCATATAATTTTTTGGAACTCTGAATGATAGCTAATGGCATAGTTCTGCATCATGGCTTTGTCTTTGTGCTAGTTAGGTTCTTAATAGTTAGAAAGGAGAGGTCGAAAATTAAGTTAAAGAAAGCCAAATTAGCATGTTTTAATGCAAGTTAAAAATCGAGTTTTTTTTTCCTTACAGAACTCTTGACGTATATGTGCTCACTCAAACCTGGAAGATATAGTTATGCAAGAATGGACCATTTAAATTGCGCTCACTTCCTTTCATCTTGATCTGAAACATTCTAGGGTGCCTGAAAAATTTATAAAAAAAATACAATGCTTTTATACCTTTTTAGTTTTCTTTCCTATACATCACGTGTTCACAAAATATACATTGCTGGAAGTATTAAGTTGTTTAGGCCTATTATTGATTGCATCATATACTAAGACATCTACATCACAAGGGCTTGCAAGTTGTTTAGATCTATTATTGGTCTGAAACATCTTTTCTTTCATTTCCACATGGGCATGGTCCAAACTAAAACCCTGGTTCAAAGGTTGTTGTCATGTTGAGATAGTCGGTTGTAAAACTTTGTCAAATCTTTCATGGAGTTTTGTGCTCCATACCCAACCCTATTTTGATGCGAGAGGATTCGATGATCATGATGTTCTTGTATTTTTATTACAATAGTTTAAGATTATGATTAATTTGTATTTGAGGAGAAACCAGATACCTTGAAACATTTTTTATTCTGTAGTGAACAGTCAGTTATTTGCCTTCACATTTCTTTCTCTTAACCCTTATAGCCATACATTTCCCTTTTGGTTTTGGGGTAAATTATTAGCCACAGATCAATTAAGATTAACGTAGTTAGCATCTTGTATTTTTCACGTATGCCTAATAATCTGCGGACAAGTAATGCAATGGCAAGTGCACTTAATGTTGTTCAGACATCTCATGCTTATGGCTATGTAATGCTTCCTACAAGAGATTCACAGCTTACAATGGTAAGAATGTTTTCATCTTATAGAAATCTTTTTTTTTTTTGCTTCCAAATGTTCTTGTTGGTTTTTCCTTGATTCTTATTCCAAAAGCTGATGTTGTATTTTCTATTGTTACTAAACATCCATATTCTGTTGCTATCATTCTCTGCCGATTTCTGTAGACAAGCAATTGGATAGTGCCTTCCATGATATCATTCTTATTCTGGCTGTGTCCAACTGTTCATTGTTCCTTTTTTTTGGTGGGTGGGTGGGTGTGGTGGGGGGGGGGGGGTTCGGGCCAACATAGCACACGGCAATTTTAGTTGAAGTTTGCCCTGACAGTATGCTCGGAAAACTCTATCTATCTTTCTATCTATCTATATATTACTATAGAAAGTGGGGTGAAATGTTAGTTTCGAGCTTTTTTGTTGCCATCTGCACAGGGGATGGTGTTGTTCTGTCAAAAGTTGCATTGCACCCTCCCTTTCTTGCTTTATTCCATTCTCCCCAAATACTTTATGGATAACATGAATTGAAAAAATTATATACAGCATACCATCCATGTGTAATATTATATTTAGTCCCCTATGCGATTTTAGTTTCGTTCCAAATTTTCCCTTGCTGCTAAGTGGAAAGATATTCCTGCCGATTCGGGACGTGTGGCCTACCACAGAATCAGGAATTTTTCTTGAAATGTTCAATGCTTGGCGAAAATTCATCCTGGGATTTATCTTCAAATCTTTGTAAGTACTGAAACCAATTTTTATATGATGGGATAAATATGAGAAGCTTAATCTTTTCCCCCTTCTCTGGATTTTGTCTCTGCAAAGAGTACTCACTTCCTTTCCTTTTTTGCTTATATTTTTTTCCAGGTGCTTTAGTTATGGCTCTTCTTGCACAATCATAGATCTTGGCCGACAAAAAACGTTTGGCCTTGGTGACACTAATCAAAAGGTTTGATTCTTCTTCTTCTTCTACTACTACTTATTATTCCATTTTTCTTATTGATCGATCTTCAATCTATTTTTGTTGTTCTAATGATACTATTCTTACTTTTCATGGACTTGGCATATTGAGTCAGGATGAAAGTGTTTAATTTTTGTATTTTTATTTTCATTTTGTTACCTTGCCATATTTTGATTTAATTTTTTTTTTTTGTGTATTTTCATTTTTTGTTAGCTTGCCATACCTTCTGCAGGTATTTTTGGTATGGTAACTATCAATTCCAAGATCTGCAATTAGGGATATAGATATAACAGTTAGAGGATTGGAGTCTAAAGAGTAAGAAATATTTCTAATTTGTCTCAACTATAGACTTACAGTGACACGATATATCAAGCTGATTCTTTTTTTAAGTGCGGGTTTCATTTTTCCATGAGGATTCCAAGATCCGTGGGATATATAGATATAACGGTTAAAAGATTGGACAGGTAGTGGTAAGAAATAAACTCGAGCAATTACCTGTTTGATATTGTAAAAGTTGAATTTTTCATCATATATCTTTGGTCTAATTAATTTCTATGGTAAGAAGGGTTGAATTACTTTTTTGTTTTAATTTGACTTCTCTTATAAATATTTGATCATTCCCAATTAATAGAGCCATGATTCCCGATAACTGATATATAAATAATGGTGTAAAAGCCATTTGGTTTTATGAAGCTTCTTATTTAATGCAAAATGAGTTCAAGAAGATTTCCCCTATTCTATATATGGAAGTAATGAGATTTTTATCCTTTGATCATTTCCAAATTTAGAGAGCCATGATTCCCTATAAGTGGATGGTGTAAAAGCCCTTTGGTTTTATGAAACTTCTAATATTAATGTTGTTAGAGATAATGTGTGATAAAACGGTTGGGCATTTGATATTAGATCAAAACCCGTATCCGTAAACTCTAGTATAAATATATATGTATTCCTCAATTAATTTGCCAATGAAATAATTCTATTTTCCTTAAATTCCTTGTCATGGTATTAGAGCCAGGTTTCGCCAAACCCTAGCCGCCATCATCCACCACCATCCATCATCAAACCCTAGCCACCAGATCCCCGCGCCTCCTGTTGCCTCCCGTCGACGCCAGATCCCTGCCGCTTCCCATCATGCCTCCCGTTACGTCGCCAGATCCCTGCCGCATCGCAGTCGCAGATCTGCGAGGTCGCAGATATGATTGCAGTCGCAGATCGACAATCGACCAGATCGCAGATCTGGATCAGATCTGCTCCCTCGACCAGCCTTTGCAGATCTGTTCTCGCTCGCCCCCCACGCAGTTGCAGTCGCATCCTAGCAGTCACCTCCTCGTTGGATGTTGATCGTTGGATCTTTCGTTGGTTGTTGATCGTTGAATATTGGATGTCGTTGATGCCGATGTTGGTTTGATTATCGCTGGTTGTTGGTTGTTGGTTGTTGGTTGTTGTTGGTTGTTGTTTATTGTTGGTCATTATTGGTTGTGGTTGATCCTTGCTGCTGGAATCACGTTGATGACATCGGACAATGGATGAAGTTTATTTATCTCGATTGATTATATTCCTGTGTTGGCGACAATTCTTAATGGTGTGATAATTATGCCCAATGGTCTGTTGTTGTTAAGCCCGTCTTGATGGGCAAACGGAAGTTGCATTACTTACTGGAAAGTCCTGCGAAGGACAAGAATGCGAAGAAATATGATGATTGGCTTGCTGAAGATGCGCAGATTCAGACTTATTTGTGGAATAGTATGAAACTTAAGGTGAACAATAACATTGTGTTTTTGTCTACGTCAAAGGAGATATGAGAGCAACTTAAAAATACATACTCGGGTTCTAGCAATATTGCACGTATTTATCAGCTGTATCAGGATTATTTCCGGGCGAAGAAAGGTGCGAACTCTTTTGAAGATCATTACTCGTCTTTCAATAGATTATGCCAGGAGTTGAATTTGTATTAGCCTAGTTCTTTCAATGTTGCGGAGATGAAGAAGCAACGTGAGATGCTGAATGTTGTGCGATTTTTATCGAGTCTTCCCCAAGAGTATGAGTCCGTTCGATCTGCTATTTTAGGGAGTTCAGAGATTCCGACCCTTTATGAGGTATTCTCCAGGTCACGGCGTTCTTCCGTGTCAGATATCTCGTCTAATGTGCGTGATGATAGTAATGTGGATAAGTTTGCATTGGTGACCACATCTGGAAGTACACGTGGTTGTAGCTATTTTCGTGGTTGTAGTGGTGGTAGTCGTGATGGAGGACATGATGGTGGTGGTCGAGGTGGAAAGTTGTGCATACACCGTGGAAAATCAGGCCATTCTATTGACTTTTGTTTGGATCTATATGGCAGACTTTCTGCTAATCATGCATCCTCTCAGGATGATATATTGGAGTCCTCACATCCCACTACTCCATTTGATGTGACATCTTCGACCTCAAAAATATCTATTTCTTAGGATGAGCACCACAAGCTTCTCTCTACTCAACGGTCTGCTTCTGTTGCCATGGTAACCCATCCTTAAGGTACTCCTA
This sequence comes from Agapanthus africanus, assembly GCA_030015575.1. Taxonomy (NCBI): domain Eukaryota; kingdom Viridiplantae; phylum Streptophyta; class Magnoliopsida; order Asparagales; family Amaryllidaceae; genus Agapanthus; species Agapanthus africanus. The sequence goes on along the minus strand of JASDDO010000016.1, from coordinate 32,219,424 downwards.
TAGCTTGTAGTGCCACTAACAAGCCTTGGACCATTGATTCAGGTGGTACAGATCATATGATAGGTAATCACGATTCTTTTATTTCCTTCACACTGTCTACACAAAAATCTCATGTCACATTGGCCAATGGATCTTCCTTCTCTATCCCTAGAGGTGGGTCAGTACATGTGCCTAATGATATTTCGCTTTCATCTGTTTATCATGCTCCAAAATTCCCTATTAGTTTATTGTTTGTTAGCAAACTTACGAGATCGTTGAACTATTCTGTGATATTTTATCCTTCACATTTTTTCTTTCAGGATCTGCAGACTAGAAAGTTGATTGATGGCGGGCATGAATCTCAGGGCCTTTATTATCTGAATATGGATAATGTTTTTTCTTCAGGTTCCGCAGCTTTATTATCTTTATCAGTTTCTCCTCTTTAACTTCACTGTTAGATGGGTCATCCCAACTTGAAGGTTCTTCAGGGTTTATTGTCACAACCCGGAAATGGCACGCGATCGATACCCGAATCAGATGAAGTCTATAGGACCCCATCGTAACCCAAGTAAGCCCGAAAACCAGAATCTAAACCATTTATGAAAATAATGGAGGTGTATTTTTGAAAAAGGGTTTATAATTGAAATAAAGTTTGTTTTAAAGTATAAGTAAAGTTTGATTTAAAACATATTCGTCATTTAAAAATCGGACGGTACCTCTGTAAATTTTGTAGAAAACAAGCATAATATATATGACGTCAAAGGCGAAGAATCACAAACAGATCATAATAGATATGTAAATAACAACTCAAGTAGACTCCGTAGGAGTCCGACACCCAAAAACAATACATATCTAAGTCTCGTCTCCAAGTCGTGGATAATACAAATGGTTGATGGAGTTGTTAACTAGATCCAAGAATAATAAAACATATACAAGAGACGGTTATGATACAATCGTGTAACCCATCTATCAAAGCAATCACCCGAAGAAGATGTGTCGGCAAGCTGCTATGATCCGAGCGGTTGGTCCTGCAAGAAACTAAGGCATAACGGGGATGAGTTGTCAAAAGGTCGTATGAACGACGACCTACCTAAGTCATAAGTATGTATTATCATACAATGTAAAAACATATATCTACTGTATATGTAATATAAAAGTATCCTAATGGATCGCATGAACATCTCATAAATAGCATGCTTCCAAGTAAGCATATAAAGTAGCCGAAAATGTATGTATGTAAATTGTTTCAAAATAGCCGTATGATATGTATATCACGGCACAAGTAGCGGACGTTGATTTATAAAGCAATATATGCAATTTTGTTTAAAATATACGTCACGTCTTTTGAAAATGATTTAAAGAGTTTTCTTTTGAAGGTTTCTTGTGTCGTCATAGACATGTGGAAAATAGGGAGGCTATGGCTCCTTTGAAAATCTCTTTAATTTACATTGATAAATGAAAATAGTATTTTAGGTACAGTTTCTAGGACCAGTCCTGTTCGGTTACAATATAGCATAAACCATCTCATCTGTGCATGGCATCTATATCGATCCCTCACATATATCATAACATATCAAATAAGCGCATCATAATCGGATCGTGCAAATGAAAACACATCACTAATAAAATCATCATCAAATCGTGCCAATTATCGACACGTAAATCTCATGTGTTTCTTTAGGCACCGTCCCTTGGATCAGTCCTCATATCAATGGAATCCTCGGCCACATCCACCGTGTCCATGATCTCGCACGGGTCGAAATCATCCGGATATCCGCCGTGCCCAATGCTATCACCGGTATCGCGTTATCTCGTTAGCTCATCGTCTTTCCATATGGTACCTTGCCCCTGGGTACCGAGCCGGATCCACCATGTATTCTCAATCGGCTATCCCCCGCCTTGATATCGGATATCACAATCATAAATACAAAAGTCATGGTGGATGTCCAAATCACCGTATCAAGGGAAAACCGCGCTTATGCAAACACAAGCAAGTTTTAAAATCATATTATGGTATCGAAATCCATGGAAAACAAAGTCCATAAGGACAAAATCCATAATTCACCTCAAATTCATAAGAACACAATCCATAATCATCTTTGCCACAATTGGCGACAATTATATACGAATATCCAATGCAATGGTATTCGTATATCAATATCAATATATATCCTGCACACAAGCATGGATAATTCACACGTGAATAAGCATGGCAGTTTCTACTGTTTCATGGTAATGCTAATGATGTGTGGTGTAGCATACGTGTCTGTGATCGTGCAACACGACAATCATTAGTAGATGTGCAAGTGTTCTATTAAGTGTATTCATATGAGAATAACTCTTGATTCTTATCGGAGTCGTCAAATCATAATCAACAATGCATCATGCATCTTCCTTCACTTGATGATTAAGTACAAGGATATATCAATCAATCTCATTCATATAACGGTATCAACATGGATATAATTTGAACACTAATGAGCATGTCAATTCTACAGGGTCATGGTAGTACCAATGTGTGGTGTGACATACGAGTCTGTAATAGTGCCACATGGAAATCATTAGTAATTGTGCAGTGTTCTATAAAATGTGTTCATACAAGTATGGTATCGTAAACTAAATATACGATGCGTCTATAAACGAATACTATAAGCATAGCGCAACTTAACAAATTAAAGAAACACGAGTGTATAACGAGTATAATAAACGTAACATAAACAAGCGTTTAAATAGATAATTACTTACGAGCTTTACGGTTATAGTTTAAAATAGAACGAAATGTTGCTTTGTAAATAAGGAGGCTGTGATATTTTTATAATATGTATTCATTTGATATTAACATCACATCCTTGACATTATCATTTTAAAACAGGAACGGGTCGTTAGTTTTAAAATGAGTATAGCTCAACACAAACATAATATCCCAATCAGGGTAAAAGTATGGCTTCACGAGTCAAATAATTATAAGCCGCATTCGGCAATATGTCCTCATCATATCAAGTACGGAATCTCCATCGTACAATGTCAATCATTCAATCAATATTAGTACGGACCTTTAGTCGCGTACGCAAACGCATATAGCCTATATAGTATAGACATCAAGTCGCGTATGATACACACACATACTACTAGTTATGAATTATACATTAATTACATAATCTACGAACTATAAACTAATTATCTAATTATAGGCTAAGTATCCGGATTACGTATATACGTTTTCTATACTAGCTAAATGTTTTCTAGAATTAGTTCGGGGGTGTTATACGCTATCCATTCGACTTTCTCCATAGATATAAATCTACCCACCGAAGTCCGTCTCGAGCTAGTCGAAGCTGACGACCGTCTTTCCCTTTCTTGCCGTCTTGGGAGCCCCCGCAATGGTCCCTATAACCAAAGTAGTCAGCCATGCAAGGAAATTCTATTAAAATCAATACAAACCCAATAAAATGAAATATGGCGAAAATAATCAAAACTGTCAAAAATCATAAAGGGCAGACGCCTGTAGCTCTCAAGGGCAAACGTCTGGTTAAGGTATTACTGTCGCACAGAGAGCAAAACAAACGTCTGAAGAAGGGCTTCCAGACGTCTGAAAAACAAATCTCAAGAAATCCAAATCAACTGTAGACGTCTGGTGATTTGAGCATCAGACGTGAAGGAAAATATTTCAACCCAGTAAGTTCGAGCCAGACGTCTGAAGCTTTGATCCCAGACGTCTGCTGAGCAAAAACTATGAAATCCAGTTTAAAAGGCAGACGTCTGAAGCTTTGTGGCCCATATGTTTGCAGAAGGATTCCGCTGAATCGAAAATTCTAAAAATTGTATAACTTTGAAATTCCAAACTCTTGCATCAAAATATCCTCTACTTTCCAAAATATAGTGTAATCACCAAGTAAATCATACTAGATCCATCACAACTAGTGGATCATTTCAAAAAAACCAAACTTGAAAGAGTTTAACCCAAAAAAAAATACAATTTTTAAGTAAAAACTATACTTTTCCATGTCCGAACACTTTAAAACTTGAACTTGGTGAAAAGAGCGAGTTTTACCTAATTGAGTGAGGAATAAGTGGAGATCCAAGCTCTAGGGATGTCCACTTGAAGCTCGTAGAGGTTGTGGTGGCTCAGCTTGAAGTCTTGAGGGGTTTAGTTGCAAAATTTGGCAAAAACTATGTTTAATATTTATTGATGAGCAAAGTAGATGTATGATACCTGTTTAATAGCCTACATAATTTTGGTTCCACTGATTTGTTTCTTATTTATTGATTTGTGCATATTGATTAATAGCTTTTGAAGCCTACTTTGTGGAGAAGATAGGGGAATGAGTTATACTCCCAGACCATGGAGTATATGTATATGCTATTTTCTGTTCGCTTTCCACCCCCTTGAAAACACCGGTAATGCCACATCTGAGACCAGAAAAGCAGCTATTTGTCCAATTCTGCCTTCTCTTAGGGTATTCCACCAAGGGCCTAAGATTCAGCAGATCTAGTTCCAGGCAAAGAGTTGGATCTTAGTTTCTCTTTACAGAGTGGTGTCTAAGGTAGCCTGCTCATGATTTTTTTTGTTGATATTATTTTCTGAAAGGCCCCCTCTTGGCCTGGCCTAGTGGTTTACTCATGTCCGTTTAGAGCCAAGTTCAAGGAATGGCAGGGGGGAGAGATGGAAGATATTATTTTCTGAAACAAACCGTGATTGCATAACTGCTGGTTAATGATGTATCATAGGAGATGATGCTAAAACAAATTTTTTTTGGGTCATCCATTCCCTTGTTTGTACAGAGGCTAAAGCTAGTTATCTTTTAAAAATGTGAATTTCCAATCTCAAAAAGAAATGTAGCATATGTGTGCAATATTATAGGCATATTGTTATTTTTATCTAGAGTAGATGACCTCAGTGCACAACAGCTTATTTTGAACATAAGCCAATAGAGAACCCATCACTCAAACATAGAGGAAACATAGTATGGAGGGGCACCACAGGAATTTCTTGTAGTACTAAGTTATGCGGCAGCACCATATTGGAAGATGCTGCTAAAGCTGGTGAATTTGCGCCAACGGTTAAAGGGCCTAAAGACGACCCTGGTATTCACTAGCTTTTCCTAATTGCTATTGCATTATTTGATATATTTAGCCAATACGAGTTTGATCCTGTTCTGTAATGCAGATGAACATCAACTTCTTGACACACCAGCTAAGATAGCATGGAGGGCAATCCATGGTTTGGTTTAGTTTAGTTTACTCCATGTCTTTTGGATTAGTAGCTAAGTAGCACGGATTTAGATACGGACACAGGGCATGATACAAATCAGATTTTCTAATTCACAAATTTTCAAAAGTCTAGGACACGATTTGTTGTGACACGCTAAATTTTTATCGTTTAAATATATGAATATAATACCAAAGTTTATCGTTGTAGCATATCTAAAGATTCTAAAGTTCAAAAATAATTTGTTGGTGGTACCAATTACATTGTTTGTGTCCTAGTCATGAATCATGATACATTTTCAATACATCTAGAATATGTTATAAATTCTAGAATGTTTGATAATCCCGCTAGTATCGAAAATGAATCCGATAAATCCAATATGGATACAAATCAGATATGTATACATCTGCTCGACGACAATTCTGTGCAGCATAGTTTTGTAGACTCTGGATGGTTTATTAATCTATGTTATGTTGACAGTTGTTTAGTTACCGGGTTGAGAGAGTACTTGGTTTTTCCAGATCTTCTACCGTGCTCGGCACTTTGCTGCCTTCTGTTGGTGTGTATCCTTATTCTATAGGCACCTATTATTGTTGTTATACTTGCACTAGTTTTCATGTGATATAGCAATTGAAAGAAAAGAGGTGAGAGTAGAGGGCAATGCAGTTGGTTCAGCAGGATGGCGAAGCATTGGTTAATCCTGAAAATACTGCTATCCTCGAAAGCAGTGGACTCTGCTGTACTGGGAAAATATAGCATATGGAGAAAAGAAAATGAGAATGAGAATTCTGATCCAACAGTTCGACTTGGCTGTATCTGTTGTTATCTCAAACCATCATGAATACTAAGGTAAAGTGTCTATGCTTTCCTTTCCTCTATACTAGTTGTTGTAGTTGCTGCAAGTCTCGATTAGTTTCTGGACACTGACGGGTGTATTAATTATAGGAGCCTGAGAAGCATGTATTCCATTTAGTTACTGATAAGTTCAATTTGGGAGCCATGAACATGTGGTTTCTATTTAATCCACCTGGAAAAGCAACCATTCATCATGTTGAAAATGTGGATGACTTCAAATGGTTAAACTCTTCCTACTGCCCAGCGTCACAGCAGCTTGAATCTGCTACCTTGAGAGAGTACTATTTCAAGGCCGATCATCCTACAACCCTCTCAGCAGGTTTGTCTAATTTAAAGTACAAAAACCCAAGATATTTATCCATGCTCGACCACCTAAGATTGTATCTCCGATAAATTTATCCCAAAATGGATAAAACCCTGTTTCTCGATGATGATTTCGTTGTGCAGGAAGATTTGACAGGATTATGGTCTGTTGATCTTAAGGAAAACGTAAATGGAGCAGTGGAAACTTGTGGCGAGTGTTTCAGCAGGTTCGACAAGCATCCCAATTTCTTGAACCCTAATATTGCACGGAACTGATACCAATGCCTGCAGATGGGCATATGCAGTGAATAGTTTCAATCTTAAGGAGTGGGATATACCACAAGTGGCAAAGGTCGGCAAGTTTTATACAAAATCATTGCTCTATAAAGTATTTCTGAAATTGTCTTATCCTGTTAGCTTGTCAAGTATTGTATGTGATTTGAGTCCAAAGATGCTTCAGAATCTTTTGATTGACGGCTTTTAGGGGAATGCTATCGTGATTAGTACTTTTCCCTATAAATTTTATTTTAAGGTATACAACCTATATGCCAAAAAGAATCTGTTGATTTACTTTCAAATATGTGTTCCTGTAAGTTAATTGTTTCATAATATGCATAAAATCCATGATACTTGAATGCCTATTAGCGGCGCACATACTTGCATATCCATAAACCATCTACGCTATGCGTTTAACCTTTTGCGGTATATTACAAATCTTAATATGATTTAATCTAATTTAAAGCATTTTCTTTCTAACATCAAAGCATCGTCCTTTGCAACGACAGGACTCTTTTTATCCATGCCTTTTGAGGCCTCTCCATCCATTATTTATACCGGCATCATGCGCGTGCAATAGCAGCTGCCTTGAGTTAGGGCAATTTGGTTTGCATCTTTAAAACCAAGAGTTGATTCCATATATCCCCCTGTAGTTCACCCCTGAGCACTTATACCCTTTCAACTGATCAATTAGCTCAGTTATCCCCTATGCCCATCAATCAAAACCCTTTAAAACATTGAAATTGGACTTTAAACAATTCAAAATTATTTTCCAATTTAAGTTATTCAACTCTATAACTTGTTTGTGATGTTTACAGTTTAATTTGAATATTTTTTATGGATTTGGTCGATAAACAAATTGGGTATCTGCTCTGTGAAATTACTCGAGGGGGGTATAAGTCTAATGTGGGGCAGAAGGCCTGTCTTGTGTAGTAATTAACCTTAAAACAAACATATGCTTCAATTTTTAATTTTTATTTTTTTTGTCCAAAGAAAAGAAAACTGATCTAAAACCAAAGCTTGACTCAACGCATGCTCTGGTGTTATAATTTAATTTCACTTTAATGTAAGCTTCTTGTTTTTACAATGCTTTACATGCGCCATCCTTTTGCTTTCAGGGCTTTCGTACACAACCTTTCTTAAATTCTCGATAGCTCATTAGCCTCATTTCCTACCATACGTTCTTCAACCAATTAGTAAAATATTAATCTTATTTCAAAAATGTTTTTGTGAAGCTTAAGCGATCAAGCAAGACAAGAACAAAGTATAATCCCAAAGGAGAGGTAAGTGGAAAAGCAATAATTCAAATTGTATTTTTTCTTCTATATTTTTCTTTATTAGTATTTTTCAATGTCTGGACCTAGTAGCGTAGCTTGGATTATTCGCTACGTAGCATCAGTAAAAAGCTTAAAATGTGAAATAGCTTATGCTTTTTAAATAGTATACGCTACGCTATGCATACGTTATTTCTATATAAGATTTTTAATTGAAGTTCTTAGGATTTCAGTATCTAATCCTAAATTCTATGAAGATGGCCTCCTTGAAGTTCTAACTTCTCAATTTGAAATCATATTAGTAGACATGTTTTTCAAATAGAAATCATATTAGTAGACATGTTTTTCAAATAGATATTATTTGATTGATGTTTGATATCGTTCAGTACTATTATGAATCATACATATGAACTTAAGAATTGAAAATTTAGAAAATATTGTTATGTTGCTTATTTTTCAATGTTCTCAAGCCCGTTTTACATATTTATAATAATATAATTTGTTGTAAATAAGAGGAGAATAATAATTAGTAATAATTAATGATTCGTGTAGCTTATGTTCTGCGTAACGCTGTTAGCGCTTTTCGCTATTCAGTAGTGAAATACCATGCTACACGCTATCACTATTTTGAACATTGATCCTAATCCTTTCAATTTTATCCTTTCAAGATCATATCTTGACTTTTGAATAACTTCAGTTCACCACTTTTCCGCTTGCATCTCTTAGAACTATCCTTGCTTATGTCCCTAGATTTTTCTTGTTAACTTGGGACTTGTCCAAATAGCATCTGTTTGGGCTTTCGAACTCCTCGAATCGAGAGAACTCTTGATTCGTGGAATTTGCACTCTTATAGAATGCGAAAACGACGAGCAACATGGTCATCATTTTCATACTTTGTCGCATCGTACTTCCTAAGAGAATTTCGAGAACGAAATTCTTTTAAGAAGGGTAGACGATAACGATTGCGCTGTTTTATAAAACCCGTTTATAAAATTTTTGGTTTTAAATGGTTTACATTTATAAATTTCGTTTATAAAAATCCTTTGTCTTTAAAATGATTTGGAAAACTTTTTGATTTAGAAAATGAATTTGGTTAGATTTTTAGAAAGGATATTATTTTTTATAAGAATGATTTCTTCTTGAATCCTATTCCCTTTTACTTGTAACCCTTTCGTTTCCATTTTAGTTAAATCGAATTTATGCATGCTTTAGTTGACCCTTTTCCTATACCCAAACTATCCACGTGACTATTTAAATATCATGCTAATAGCTGTTATACCGACGCTTACTTTTCTCGACATGAAGCATCACACAAGAGCTACATCTGTCCTTTCATATTCTAGTTGCTTTTCTTTTCTTATACTTGAATTACCCTCACAACAACTTAGATATCATTCTAATTGACACCATACCAGTCTTGGCACTCTTCAACACTGGAGCGACTCACTGCTTCAAGTCACAACGGTTCGTGACCACTCATTCCATCTCGGCGTAGCCCTTATTAACTGGATGTGACGTGAACTCTAAGAACAGCGTATTGTGATCCACGATGGGATATGACTTGTGCTCAATTGTGTTCTGCATCCAGGAATTCTATTCCAATTTCATGATATTCAATTTTAGTTTCGACGTAGTCCTCGATATGGACAGGTTGGGAACTTTCCATACCATTCTTGACTGTCGTAAAAAGAGGGTAGTGTTTAAAATCCTGGATCATCCCGAGTTCTTCTCAAGAGCGGAAGCCGATCTTCGGAACCTACCAAGTATTGTGATCCTTCAATTCCTTTCTTAAATCCGTCTTGAATTTCTCTAACTTCCCTTGACGTTTACATCTCAACGCGAAGGAAATAGAAGTACGAACCCTTTATCTCTGTCTTGATCCTTTCATGTGACCTTCGTGATTATTTTTCGATTTCTCGACTTCGTATGGTTTTAAACGATCCATTGCTTATATCCTTGAACCTTTCATTCTAGTAGTCTTGTCCCGACTTTCGTCTTCTTTGATTCAGAAGTATCACATGATATTGTGTTTTATTCCGGTCTCACCTCTTCTGTCACACCCCGCTTTCCACTAGACGGACACAGTGACGTGGTAAGCCCGCGGCATATTTATCTAAAGAAGGTCATTCTCTAAATAAATACACTAAGCGTATTGAAACAATAATATACAATACAAGAATAAATGAAGACTGTAAAATTTTTCAACAAATATCTTTATTTATATTCAACCTCAAATATTTACAAATACATGAGTTTCTACTGGAAAGTAAATACAATAAAGGAAAATGCCTAAACATGTGGCACACATAAGATGAATAAAAATTGAAGCTGAGCTAGTTCTGAGTAGCGATCCGGTTGTAGTCCTCTTCTGTGGTTTCCACTTCCTCCGTCTCGACCGTATCTGACGAACATTCCAAGAGAAAAAAGTGGGTGTAATGCCCGTCAGCGAACTAACGCTCGGTAAGTCCCAAAAATAAAGAAAGAGTAAAAGACAAGTATAGAATATTATGTGTGTGTGTGTGTGTGTATGAGAATAATGGAGGAAAGATGCCCTAGGAGGCTTTTTGCGTCAGGTAGCGGCAAAAAGTACGTCCTCCACCATTTTATTCGACGATCGGCACCTTCCAACTTGATCTCCATTCTCGAATTTGTCGATATATTAAATTTCATATGATTACAACATCATTTCACCGTTGATTTAGCAATGTAAAAAGTTCTATTGTCGGTAAACCGTTAATTTTGCACCCACTAAATCAACGGTGAAAAGGTTTTGAAATCACATGAAATTTGGTGTATCGACATGTTAGACGATGAAGATCAAGATGGCCGGTACCGATTGTCGAATAAAATGGTGATGGACGTGATTTGTGCCGCCACCTAACGCAAAAAGCTTCCTAAGGCCTCTTTCATCCATTATTCTCTCTCTCTCTCTCTCTCTATATATATATATATATATATATATGATGAGTAAAAGTATATGATCATGGGTAAATATGTACTATAGGTCTCTATATGGTCACTATGTTAACGTTAAGTTCCAAGTGTGAATGTCAACGCAGCCGTAGAATTATTCACGAGCTCAAGAGTAGGCCCCAGGAGTAAGGAAACACGGGCCCATTTCATGTGTTAGCATCGGGGCCCTAGGTTGTGGATGAGTCAACCCGACTGATATTCGAGTAAAATAAAAAAGAGGTTAATACGGGACTCTGGAAGCTCCGTTGAATTCACACAAGAAACTATCCCAACCACCCCGAGTATAATATATATTATAACTGTAAGATAATCTTATTTGATTTGATTGGTTGATTATAACAAGACTTGATCGAAACCATAGATTGCAAAAGGTGAATAATGAAGTCGAGTGAGTTGAGTAATATGCGAGTCATGACAATTACAATTTTGGTTCGAGTCAAGTTAGTCCGAGGATACTGGATTCGAGTTCATGTTAAAGTTTAGACTCGAGTTCAGGTCTTTTTTATATGAATTGATTTAAACTGTTAAAAAATCTTATGTTCGGGAGAAATCGGCAACTGCTGTACATGTACGTCAGGATTTGTGTTTTTTTTCAAGACAATTTCTATTGATAACTCCGTTAAGTTGTATAACCTGAATAGGTAAGCACTCACTTTTTCCGGCTCCCTAAGGTTCTAGAGAAATGATACCGCTTAAATCTATATTAATTTAGAGTTCTTAAATATTGTTTGCATATCTGGGTTTTATGGAAAATACTTTAATATACTTTAAAAATAAACCTCGAGGGTAATTTGTAATATTTAGAGTTTTCATGAACATGTATTTTAATTGTTATGATATTTTAGCGATAAAAATCTAACTTTTAAAAGTTTATGGTATTTTTTATGAAAACTAGCTCTTTTGGAAACTTGATGGTATTTTATTAAATTTTTTAATCTTTCATTTAAAAAATATAGTTTCATAATATATTTTTATTGAAAATACGAATTCATAGTTTTATATAATTTCCAAAGTTTAGTTTTGTTTAGAAGTCGTATTTCTTAAACACCGTATTTTTATTTCCTTTCGAGACCGAATACTCCGTGAGGAGTTCTGCATCTCGCTCTACTATTTGAAGGATGTGCGATAATCCACACCATCTATTAGTGAGTCCCCTAACAAAGGTTGTAGAGGCGTAATTTCCAAAAATTTAAAATATCGATTTAAAAGAAACCCGTTTTTGTAAAAACTGTGGTATTTTAATGAAAAGTTTCCTTGAATTACCCATATACTTAGAATACCGTGCTATGAAATCATAGTGTGCGTGTGAGGTTGGTCGTTACCCCGTGAATGATCCAAAAGTATATACTCTAGTTATTGAAAAACGGTCACATTAAAGTTCATGGTATTTTAATGAAAAAGTTTGTTATGCAACTGTTTTACATGAAAATTTTATTAAACTAAAGCTAAATGATTTTAAATAAGGTTCCGAGTGGTGTGAGAAATTTAGTTTGACCTATTTTGCTTAATGAGGGGAGTATAAATGTTAAAAATAACATATATCGGAGTTAACTCCACTTTGTCGATGTATATATATTTATATCATTTTACGAAAACCCCAAATTCGCAAATCGATAGTTTTCGCGAAATATATTATTTTAATATTAAATTCTAAAAATAATATTTTTTATTTTCTGAAATGTTACAATTTTCCCCCCTTAAATAAATTCGGTCCCCGAATTTAAATTTAAACCCCCAAATACTAAACCATTTTAATAATCGGCTCTATCATGGGGCTCTGAAATCACGGAAGATACAGAAATACCACAGCGCATCATGTACGCCTGAAAACGAGTACGAAAATCAAAATCGAATTCTGTCAAGCGTCACGCAAATCATCGGATTTGCACGTAAATCATCGGAGTTACAATGGAGATACAGATCTCGAAATCCACTACTGAAATCCAATATGCACCAGTCAAATACTATAATACGGGTATAGTACGCATTCTTGGAAAAATCTTTTAAAACTGAATAAAACATATACAAAATCTTTTCTGAATAGCCGTGTGGTGCGTAACTCAGCGCACAAGTGACGAACGCTCATTCGTAAAGTAATAAGTATACGCTCATATATGTTTTGCTAAAATATACATTCCGCCCTTTTAAAATATCCCAACAGGTTTTCCTTTTTAACGTTCGTGTCGCTCACGGACACGTAGGAAATGGAGAGACTATAGCTCCTTTTTGAAAACCTCTTGTTAAACTTTTTATGCATGCAAAAGTATCCGGGTACTGTTCTCAGATCAGTCCTGTTTAGCTACTACATAGTATAGTACTATCATGAAAACAAAGGGCTCAAGTGCAAAATTAGCCTCAAAAAGCGTATCCAACAATCACGTGCGTCTGGTGCGCACGGAAATCAAATCTAAATACAGGTGCCACAATATATACAAAAGTAAAACTAAGTGCAACGGGTGTGCACGAAAGCATCTGTCCAATGCAACTGGTGTGCACGACAACAACAACAAGTGCGTCTATAGTGCACGAAAATCTCGATTTAGTGCAACTAACATGCACGAACGAAAATCCCAATCGAGTGCATCAGGTGTGCACAAAATCATATCTCATATCATGTGCCCAACGTGCGCGAAAATCCAAATCAAGTGCATCCGTCATGCATGAATGAAATCGAAATCATGTGCATCCCACATCCACGAATAAAATCGCATCCAATATGCACGGATAAAAATCTAAATCAAGGGAATCCAACATGCACGAGTAAAATCTCACTCAAGTGCATCCGATGTGCACAAAATCCAATACTAAGCGCCTAATATGCTCAAAAATCCAACCCAAGCGTGTCGGGTTCGTAAAAAGCATCTAGTGCAGTAGTTTGCACGAAATCAACGTCAAGGGTAAACGCGCGCAAAACATAAATTTGTTAAAACAAATGCTCAAAGACATAAATCGGGTGCAACCAAGGTACGAAATATAAATCTAGTGCAACCAATGCACGAAATACCCATCTGGTACAACAAATGTATAAAATGCAAATCTTGTGCATTCAGTGCACGAAGTACAAATCCGGTGCATTCAGTGCACGAAATACAAATACAGTGCAACAAATGTATGAAATGCAAATCTAGTGCATCCAGTGCACGAAATACAAATCCGGTGCATTCAGTACATGAAATACACATACAATGCAACAATTGCACAAAATACAAATCGGGTGCAATTAGTGCACGGAAATGCATCAATAACTCAAATGCATATAAAAACAACACCGAGTGTAGCAAGGTGTATAAAATAAAAAAAACGTGTGCAACTGCGTGCACAAAACACGTATCAATGCACTGCAAGCACATGTGAGTTATACCGAGTGCAAAATCAAATCGAGAGCGTACTACATGCACAAAAATCAAATCAACCGTTTGAAATTCACGAAATCATAAATACGTGCTACGAAGGTACAAAATTGATATCAAGTGCAATAGATGTGCACAAATCATAAACCAACACAACCGTGTGTAAAACGTATATTAAATGCAATAATTATGCACAAAATGTAAATACCCAGTAGGTACAGCCAAGGTGCACGAAAACAATATCATGAAACTCAATCATCAAAACTCAAATCCAAGCGATATAAGCGTGATACTCGGATTACAAACGCAAATCGCAACAAATGACATTGAGCTACACCTCCTACAATGTCGAAAAATACCGGTGCGCCCAAAACTGGCAGAACAAGAACATCCGCTTGCCTCCTGCCCACGGGCTGGCGTCCTCTGTCTCTGGGTCCTCATTTCTCTGCGGATTAACAATCTCGCAATCTATCGGCTTATCGGCCCGGTCAGGTGTGCTAACAGAAATGATTCCGCTCTGGCACTTCTCTGGTCATCTCTCGGCCAATTAGCATGACTACTCGTAAAGTAACACGTCACTGGCGTCGGCCCCTGACCCTCTGAATACACGTGACACAACTGATCCTCGGTGCAAATCTTATTGCAGCAGTGTCCTGGAAGGAACCTGCTCAAGGTCTCTTCCGATCTCGCCTATACCGAACTATACGGAGGCTGGTACTCTTACAAATCTTTTCTCGCTTTCTGGACATCTGCGTTCTCAGTACAACATTTCCTCGGAAACTGGCCGTATTCCAACGCCTCTGTATACATATCCGATCTCTAATCTCAACGAGGAGTAACAACAGCTCGTTAACATCTCGCATGAATCTCTTGCTCCACTCGTCTTTATTATCATCCACCTCGACGTCACGTCATGCTATCTGCGTACGGCAATGGTTCTCGGCTACAGTCAATCCGGAATCTCTCACACAGACTCAAAACTACGAACTCGGTATCTTCATCACTCTATAGAAGATATCTAGCCGAACACGTTCTCGGGAACTCGTCCCAATCATCGGAGGAATACTCCATATTTGTCCGTTCTCGATCAACTCACAACGCATCTGGGTGAGGTCCTCCATCCGAAGCCGGTCCACTTACTAATCTCCTATCGGAGTATTCAACGAACAACGTCATCTCTGGATCGATCTGCTCTAGATCTGAGTAAGATTCTCCACACTGGAAATCTTCAACTCAACTGGTCCTGCGTCGGCGCATCAAATCTGACGAATCACCTTCATCTCACAACTCAAGATAGACTAGCTATCACATGTCGCATCTCTGCCTGAAAGCTCCAGCGATCTCAGCTCGTAAGCTCTGGAAGTGACATCTCGTCAATCTCAGCAACAGTTGGGTCATCTGTCAACACGGTAGACGACATCACAATCCCTGAGGTAGGCTGTACATCAACAGTCCTTTCACAACAGGCAGCCTCTAACAATGGCCCGATCAACCGGTACAAAACCGTACACCCGCCTCAAACAAGAGGTCACTACACGAATACTAACTCGATACGTTCCCATGCCACCAAGAAAAACACGATGGTCAGTCCTCTTCCATGATGAGCTCGCCCCGACCGCATCACTAGCAGTAGCTCAATCTGCACTCAAACCATGGTGACAGGAACCTCAAGCCAGTATTGACGAAAATAGATCAAAGGGCTGAAAAGAATCAACAGATCCCAAAATGGATACATGATCATAAGGAGGAATGGAATCAGTGAGAGTATGATCATGGAAACGAATAGAATCAAGAATCTCAAATGGATGTATGATCAAGGGGACGAAGAGAATCACAGATCTCAAAATATGTATATCCTAAGGTTTCTTAAGTGGAGCATCGTATCGTAAATATGCCGCGGAACATACGTACGGTATGTCACTCTACTCAAGCTACCTACTCCATCAATCAGGGTCAACCTATGTAACGAAAGTTCGGGTCTAATACCCCCATGTTCAAGTCTAAGTTCCGTAAGGTCAAGCCCAGGTTCCGAAATACATACCCGCCCTAGACTCCGCATAGTCAAACATAGACTCGAACCAAGGTTAAACCTAGCGCCCTGATACCAACTTTATCACGACCCGAAATATTAGCTCGTGACCGGCACTTAAATCACACAATGTCTACAGGCGTAACGTAACTTAAGTAAGTCGGAGCCCAGAAATCTAAACCTTTTCAAAAAAATTCGGCAGCACCTCCTTTGTAAAAACTAGCCCCGAAACGAGTACAAACATAGAATATAAATAAAGCATCCCCAAACGGGAGCAAATCACGCCCAACGGCGGAAACAACCACCACAAGCATATAAATATATGACGCCTAAAGGCGAAGATCAACACAAAGGAAAATGAAAAGTAAGACATCAACCCACCAAGCGAACATATAACTCATCGCTCTAAGTCTCGCAACTACATGTCTTGCTAAGTCTTACTACATATACAAACACTAGTTTCTGATTAATGGAGTTGACTAGATACAACAAGAATAATAATACAAGAGGGGCACGATCGAACATGTACCACCCACCAAAGCAAATCACCCGAATGCAAGCTGTGTGCCAGCGATGCCACTACTGATCCATGTGGTCAACTTATAAGAACTGTGGCACAACGGGGGCGAGTTTCCAACTCGTGAGTAGAAAACATCATCAGGTAGAAATCAAATAAACAACGATTCCTAGGTCAACTATATCATAAAGGTAATACTATGATATCTAGGGTGACCATATCTGCATATGTGCCAACAACATAATCAATGCCTATCAGCAAGTGGATATCATCCAACCAAATAATCAACGCCTGTATGCATGCGGATCTCATCCACGTGTCAACAAAAAGACAACAACATCATGCATGTAAATATCATGAAAACATATACATGTAAATATGAGGATATAAATCAACGTGTGTCCAGCAACGACACATCAAAATCATGGAACCTGAGTGTCCCACATCGACACTCGAAACATCATGAAACCCATGTCCAATATCGACATGTAAATCCTTATAACTCTCGGCTCCGTCATGTCTGCAGGATCGGCCCTTGGGCCCCGGCAGTACGGATCGGCCTATATCCATCTCTCGACTCCGGTCGGTATCCTCCAGATATCCGTCGAGCTCTATAAAATCACCGGTAGGTAGTACTCCCTCTGCCAGGCTCATCGTCTACACCACGAAAATCACCTCTTGCCTCGGGGAACCATACCGGGTCTACCATGTACCCGCAGACGGTGCCTCTCGCTCCTCGAATCGGGTTTCTAACACAAGTCTCAGAACCGAGAAAACTCATGGTGGACGCACTGAAATATCTTATCAAGAGAAACCGGGTTTTCAAAACAATACATAATTTCCTTTGAAATATAACCACGGTTCTCAAATCCAGAATCTCATGAAAACAACATCTCAATGCGTAATATAGTCGTAAGCATGATGTATGCAAACATATAACAAAAATATGAGCATATCCGTATATCATGCAATATGGAACAGTGATGTGAACATAGCAAGTAAATCATGCAATAAAGCATAGTGATTTGAGCATAGCAAGTAATATCATGGCATGATGTAGCAATTCTACTGTGTAAGTGACATAGCAATTATCGATGATAAAGGTGTGTGAGCCGGCCAATCTGTGTAAGTGTAACATACACATCATCGATAATGGTGTAGGTGTACTAGCATAGGTATATGCAATGTAATGCGAATAATATGAGCGTAGCATAAAGTACATCGTAGGCGAAACGCTACAAGGTATACGTGTCTACAATATATCCGAGTCAGTGAATCTGTCAATCGGCATCCAGCCTCACAACATCACGTACGGTATAATCTATTGTACGACATCCTCTAATCAAGGGTATGGATCAATCAACAGGTAAAACTCATCGCGTACGGTAATCCATCGTATGACGGCATTAAACAATTAGGAATTCATTCGACCTGTACAACAACGGGGGGTACAGATCTAAGTTCCGTACGACATATCACTTATTATGCACATCAGTATCCATATATATATATATACACCTATCTCTTAGGTTACATCCGTATCAATCTCGTATCAGGGGACCGACAAGGTATCAACTATCTCTTATCGACTCGCATTCATATAACGACATATCAACCAAGTCATCATATCTCATCGTATACTTTTCTCATCACATCAATCTCTCACATCAAGTCATCTTACATATGCATTCTATCATATGAATCTCATGTCACGCTACTCTAAATCTCATACTTAATCTCGTGCAACTACATATCTATATATTATGATCCACATTCACTTTTCATATCCTTATATCAATTCGAGACATCATTTCTATCATATAATGTCCAATAGTTATGTCCCTATAGCTTTCATCTCATATCTCGATATATATATATTCAATCATTCATATCACCTCTAACTATCTTTTTAACCATATCTATAGTTTTCAAATATAGGTTTCTCCGTCTGTATTCTATATATCGGTTTCCATTCATAAATTGCGGGGGTGCTATACGCCATCCACCCGACTTTCTCCGTAGATATAAATCTACTCACCTATGGAACTCCTTGTTCAGTCATAGTCGATGTGCTCCGTCGTCTCGGAATCCACGTGAAGGTACCTACAAATCAACACATATCGCCATATTATAAAAACCAAATCCGGAAAACCGATACGGCACACGGTGCACTCATAGGTTAGAACATATAGCCTACGTATGCAAAAACGACCAAACAACCCTCGTCGTTGACGTACAAACTGTAAGTCTACGCCAGCGCCCCGACCATCAATCCGTGGCCAAATACGGAACAAAAACTTTTAAACTTGGCGTTAATGTAACCCTAAAAGCCGGATCGAACCATTAACCCTATACTAGTAAACTGTAAAGTGGTTTAAGAGATTATACCGATCTATCCGTGTCCTTCGGTCTTCAATCTCTGTCCTTAGCATGCTGCGGCTGTCTCGACGAAGTTCGCTCTCCGGTCACGCTCGTCGAAGAGGACACAAGTCGAGGATTCTCTATACGGGCTCCCATTTTTAAACCGAAGTAACTCGGGTATCCAGTTTGCTAGCCTAGATACCCAAGACGAAGTAGAGATAGTGTGTGAATACTTTGTCTCAAGACACCCAAGGATTTGGGTGGAGGTAAATGAAGTTGCCATGGATAGAAATTGTGAGCACTTGAATTTTTGCAAGTGAAGAAAGGAAATTGGGCTCGGCCAATGAAGGAAAATGGTGCTATGTGGAATTGCAGTGGGTAAAGTGTGAGGGATTAAATTAAGCCACCCATGAAATTCACAAACCAACAAAAATATCAACAGTCCCCCACCCACAGCCACAAAAGTATCAACAAAATATCCTACACAAATACAAAAACATTCAATGCACAATTAATGTCTCACCCACTCCAAGCATGACCCAAACCAAATGCCACGAATTTTCCCAGCCCATTAAAGCCCACGAAATTGGCAGTAGAATTTGGCCAAAATCAATAACTCACAAATTCCATTAATTATATTTTTAAATGAATAAATCATTTTAATCTCCAAATTATTTCACAAATATTGGTATATATATTTATACCATTTTACGAAAACCCCAAATTCGCAAATCGGTAGTTTTCGCGAAATATATTATTTTAATATTAAATTCCAAAAATAATATTTTTTATTTTCTGAAATGTTACAAGTAGTGTTGCCGTAGATCCTTGTACATTTTTGTACCACCGGGATGTACCGAATACGGAGAGCTATGAGCTTCTTTCATCAACTCTTTCCGAACAGGGTCGACTGGCACACATAAACGGCTTCCATATCGTAAGGATCCATCTTCGTGGATGATGAAGTCAGTTCGAAGTCCACTTTCTACTTGTTCTAGGATCTTTTGTAGCTTGGGATCATTTGCTTGAGCTACCATGATCTGATTTACAAGAGTGTACCGAACGTGTAAATTCATCAAATATGAAGCGTTACCTGGCATAACTATTTCGATCTCTAATCCGTGCAATTCTTGCTATAGCTTCCATTGAGCGGTGAGGCTCATAGCTAATGGCTGGTGATTAAGTACATCAGGAACTACGTTCACCTTCTCAGGATGTACTGTAGGTTGGTGTCGAAGTCCGCCATGAGTTCTTACTAGCTTCTCTGCCGCATGTTGAGTTCCTTTTAAGTAAATACATACTTAAGACTTTTATGATCAGTGTATATATCCACTCATTCTCCCAAAAGATAGTGGTGCCAAATCTTAAGCGCGAAGACCACTGCTGCCATTTCCAGATCATGTGTTGGATAGTTGCGTTCATGAATTTTTAATTGCCTTGATGCAAAAGCCACAACTTTTCCATGCTGGTGTAGAATACATCCTAATCTTTTACCGGACGCATTTTAATGCACATCGAATCTGCCAGATTGATTTGGTATTACGAGAATAGGAGCAGAGGTTAACCTCGATTTGAGTTCTACAAAAGCTTTCTCACATGCTTCTGACCACACGAATGCTTTGTCTTTACGTGTGAGCTTGGTCAGGGGTGCTGCGCTCTTTGAGAAGCCTTCAATGAATCGTCGGTAGTATCCTTCTAAACCCAAAAAACTTCTTATATCCTTCACCGTCTTTAGTGTCGGCCACTCGCTGACAGCTGACATCTTAACTGGATCCACAGAGATTTTTTCGCCTGAAACGATATGTCTGAGAAATCCGACTTGATCTAGTCAAAATTCACACTTGTTATACTTGGCGTAGAGCTGATATTGTCATAATATCTACAGGACAATCCGTAAGTGATCGGCATGCTCTTTCCGATTATTTGAATACAACAGGATGTCGTCGATGAAGATAACAACAAACCTGTCTAAGTATTCTCGGAAAACTTGGTTCATTAAGTTCATAAAGATTGCAGGTGCATTGGTCACTCCAAATGGCATTACGAGATATTCATAATGACCATAATGAGTCCTAAATGCCGTCTTCAGAATGTCGGACTCCTTGACCTTCACCTGATGATATCCTGAATGAAGATCTAACTTTAAAAAGACATAAGATCCACTTAAATGATCGAAAAGGTCATCGATGCGAGATAGCGGATACTTGTTTTTAATTGTCACCAAAACTCGATAATCTACGCACATCCTGTACGTACGTTCCTTCTTCTTCATCAATAGCACCGGAGATCTCCAACTTGAAGTACTGGGACAGATCCAACTTTTCTTCAGGAGTTCGTCTAACTGAATGCGGATCTCTTTCAATCCCTCCGGACATAATCGGTACGGAGATTTTATTACTGGTTGTGCACCGGGTTGCAAATCAATACTGAATTCAAGAGCTTGATTAGGAGGCAAACCTGATATATCTTCCGGAAATACATCCTCGAATTCTTGAACTACCTCTGGCTTCGATCCTTCCGCTTGCAACGTTGTAATCTCTGCCTTCTTTGGTTTACTCGGTAGATGCTAGGCTCCAAGGGCCAGTCTCCATTCTTGAAGTAGAACACTGGGTGATCTGGTATTTCAAACACTACTCTTCTTTGGCGACAGTCGATGGTATCAAAGAAAGTTCCCAGCCAGTTCATTCCCAAGACCACGTCGAAGTTCGGTATGTCCAGCACCTTGAAGTCCGCGTAGAATTCTTAACTGCAGACGACCACTGGACATAGATCGTATCCCAAAGTTGCTTTTAGAACGCCGTTCACCGAACTAACGTTCCAGCTGGATACGAACGGTTTAACTGGGATCACATGAGTTCGGACGAACCATTGCGACATAAAACAAGGTGAAGCCTCAGTGTCGAAGAGCGTGAGTACAGATAGAGAGGCTACTAAGATTGTACCTAAGTCGCGTGGGATATATTTAGGTATAACAAAGATGGCTATGAATTGAAAGGATTTGAAAGAGAGTAGGGAAGAGATTTACCAGTGATAACCGACCCCGTAGCTTCGGCCTCTTCGACCGACATAGTGAATGCTTGGCGTCGCGACACTTTCCTCTGTGCCTGGTTAAACACTCGGCATTGGGGTTGAGCAGTCTGGGTGCGGGGAGCTGGAGCTAGTAAAGCTAACCGGGTAGGAGGAGCTTGGATCGCCGGTCTAGCTGGTGGATTGTTAGGTCCTCGGTTCTGGGGGCATGCTCCGATGGCGTAAGTAGAAGACCCACAGATCAGGTACAAGTTGTTCGCCCTACGACAGTTCTTCCCAAGATGCCCTGTTCTTTTGCAGTAGATGCAAAAGTCTGGCCTGCTGTTGGCGAACGAACCTACCGGCCTCCGAGATGGTCCGTTAAAAGCTGGCCTGGAAGAGGCCCCTCCTGTGATCTGGTGCACAGGGCGTTTCACACCGGCAGTCTACGGCCTGCCCTTCTTCTTCATAATTGCCTCATACTGTCGAGCAGCCTTCAAAGCAAGTTCATAGGTTGGGAAATCTCCTGTAGCGAGGGCAGCTTTGATTTCGAGGTCCAACCTCTGCTGGAATCGTCGTGCCCGGATCTCAGCAGTGAGAATAATGTGTGCGGCAAACCTGTTATGACCTTATGTTAGCAGTGTTGTGAGTGAGATCAGAATATTGAATTTGAGACTATATCTTACCTGCTGAGCATGGTAAACTTAGCATCATATTTATCCACTGACTTGACCCACATCGAGCCTTATTGTAAATGGATGAATTGCTGCTCCATGTCAAAAGGAGCAGTCTCTGGAAAGTACTTGTCATCGAAGAGGTCTCAGAATGTTCTCTATTCTATCGGTTGCGCGAGACGGCTCTCCTCAACTTTCCACCAAACTCTGGCGTTATTGGTCAGTTGCAACTTAGCAACTCTCACCTAGGCTATATCTGGCACTTGAGCCACCGCCAGATCATTCTCGATCGCTTGAGCCCATTCTTCTGCCTCAAGCGGGCTCTCCTTACCCGAGAACTTCTTTGGGTGCAGTTCCTGAAACTGCTTAACTCCGGGGGCTTTGGTTTCGGGACGATGCATAAGGATAGCAGTCTGTTGCTGCTTACCCTCCAATAGGTTCCTGATAGCATCGAGAAGTACCGTTTGCTCATTGATAGGATCTGCAACGGTAGGTGGTGGTGATAATATAGGCGGTGGAGTATTGCCGTTGACATTTGTGCTGGAATTTTTCGGAGATTCCATCACCTTGATATAAAAGATAGGTTATGATAGATTTAAGAAATTTGAAATGCAGGGAATGCAGATGTTTGTTGAGATCATTAATTCTTGTGGTATATTGTTTATGATTTCATGCAGAACTGACCTGCATGGGCCACCAACAAAACCTGTTACGCCCCGCTTCCCAGTAGACGGAAACGGTGACGTGGCAAGCCCGCGGCATATTTATCTAGAGAAGTTCATTCCCTAAATAAATATACTAAACGTATTGAAACAATAATACACAATGTAAGAATAAATGGAGACTATAAAATTTTTCAGCAAATATCTTTATTTACATTCAACTTCAAATATTTACAAGTACATGAGTTTCAACCTGAAAGTAAATACAATAAAAGAAAATGCCTAAACATGTGGTATACATAAGCTGAATAAAAAGTGAAGCAGAGCTAGTCCTGAGTAGTGATCCGGTTGTAGTCCTCCTCTGTGGCCTCCACTTCCTCCTTCTCGACCGTATCTGACGAACATTCCATGAGAAGAAAAGTGTGTGGAATGCCCGTCAACGAACTAGCGCTCGATAAGTTCCAAGGATAAAGTAAGAGTAAAAGACAAGTATATAATATGTATATATGACGAGTAAAAGTATATGATCATGGGTAAATATGTACTATAGGTCTCTATATGGTCACTATGTTAAGTTCCAAGTGTGAATGTCAACGCAGCTGTAGAAGTTTTCACGAGCTTAAGAGTAGGGCCCCAGGAGCAAGGAAACACGAGCCTATTTTATTTGTTAGCATCGGGGCTCTAGGCTGTGGATGAGTCAACCCGACTGATGTTTGAGTAAAATAAAAAAGAGGTTAATACAGGACTCCTGAAGCTCCGTTGAATTCACACAAGAAACTATCCCAACCACCCCGAGTATAATATATATTATAACTGTAAAATAGCCTTAGTTGATTTGATTAGTTGATTATAATAAGACTTGATCGAAACCATAGATTGCAAAAGGTGAATAATGATGTCGAGTGGGTCGAGTAATATGCGAGTCATGCCAATTGCAATCTTGTTTCGAGTCAAGTTAGTTTGAGAATACTGGATTTGAGTTCATGTTAAATTTTAGATTCGAGTTCAGGTCTTTTTCATATGAATTGATTTAAACCGTTACAAGAAATCTTATGTTCGGGAGAAATCGGCAACTGCTGCACATGGATGGCAGGATTTGTGTCTTTTTCCAAGATCATTGCCATTGATAACCCCATTAAGTTGTCTAACCTGAATAGGCAAGCACTCACTTTCTCCGGCTCCCTAAAGCTCAAGAGAAATGATACCGCTTAAACCTATATTAATCTAGAGTCCTTAAATATTGCTTGCATATCTCGAGGAGGTTTTATGAAAAATACTTTAATATAGTTTAAAAATAAACCTTGAGGGTGATTTGTAATATTTAGGGTTTTCATGAACATGTATTTTAATTGTTATGGTATTTTAGTGATAAAAACCTAGCTTTTAAAAGTTAATAGATTTTTTTTAATGAAAACTAGCTCTTTTGGAAACTTGATGGTATTTTATTAAAAATTTTAATATTTCATTTTAAAAATATAGTTTCATAATATATTTTTATTGAAAATACAAATTCATAGTTTTATATAATTTCCAAAGTTTAGTTTTGTTTAGAAAAGTCGTATTTTTTAAAAACCGTATTTTTATTTCCTTTCGAGACCGAATACTCCGTGAGTAGTTCTGCATCTCACTCTACTATCCCAACGATATACGATAATCCACACCATCCATTAGCGGGTCCCCTAACGAGAATTGTAGAGGCGTAATTATCAAGGATTTAAAATATCGATTTAAAAGAAACCCATTTTTGTAAAACATGTGGTATTTTAATGAAAAGTTTCTTCTTTGAATTACCCATATATTTAGAATACCGTGCAATGAAACCATAGTGTGCATGTGGGGTAGATCGTTACCCCGTGAATGATCCAAAAGTATATACTCTAGTTATTGAAAAACGATCATATTAAAGTTCATGGTATTTTAATGAAAAAGTTTGTTATATGATTCTTTCACATGAAAATTTTATTAAACTAAAAGCTAAATGATTGTAAATAAGGTTACGAGTGGTGTGAGAAAGTTAGTCTGACCTATTTTGCTTAATTAGAGGAGTACAAATGTTAAAAATAACATATATCGGAGTTAACTCCACTTTGTTGATGTGTTTTTAGAAGACGATTTGAGATGAAAAAATAGAGAGAAGAGAGACCTACTGGTTGTGTAGTGCTAGGAAGAGGTTAAGAAAGAGATAGGGGGTCTTGGTCTATTCGGAGATGCTCCGGTCGTCGGAATTTGATCGCTACTCCCTTTGGCTTGCTTAACTCCACTTGAATAGCCTTATACCTTCTTGAACTTAGAGAATTTTGAGGAAATTTTCAGAATAGAGGAGAGTTAGAGTATGGGGTGATATTTATAGGGTAAAAATGAGAGAGGGTGTGAAATAAAATGAATTAAAATAGATTTAATGATGTTAATTAGAGAAATGAAGAGTCTCTGTTTGATTGCAGGAAAATCAAACAGTGCAGGGGAGTTGATGGGAGCTGAAGGGGTCTGTGTGCAGAGCACTGAGGTGACTGGACACATCAGGACCGTCGTCGGCGGCCATTTGGGGAGTTTGGGTGGTCGAGATTGGAGCAATTGCATCGAGATTCGTGCCACGTGTTAAGTTTGGTGTCTGTTTGTTTTTTCTGAAACCTTTCGATTCCCTATGAATTGCACGTGCAACTCTTGGACTTTCGAAAAATTAAAAAGAAAAATATTTAAGAGTAATTGAGACTGATGAGAATCGAACGTATAGGCTATGTCATAGCAGTGTAGAGGCTTTATCAGTGAGCTACAAGTTGCTTCTTATTTTTATTGAACAAAAATAACTTATAACTCCTACACAGGCTGAAATACCCTTTTCTATACATTTACACAAATAATTAAATATAGGGATTTCAGAGTCGTTACATCTTCTGATTAGTTGACGTATCTAAGGATGGAACGTGAGGGCGATAAGCGACAGCGTTACTTTTATCTTGTCCAGTAGTGGCACAATCCTGATAGGAATTTCGAGAATGAATTTTCTTTTAAGGAGGGTAGAATGCAACAGCCACAAAATCTTATACTTCCTTTTCTCCTTACTTAATAAAAGCTCTTCTTATTTGAATCAAGTGTATATAAATATTTATTTTCTAGTTATATCCATGGTCCATTCTTGTTTATCTTGGTTATCACACTATATTGCTATTTCATAAGTTATAGGTTCGAGCCCTTGATATTGCAAGTTTTTATTTATTAATAGATTTTTGTTTAAAAAGGGTATAATTTATTTTTTAAAAAATTATTTTGAAATTTATTTTAATGTGAATATTTGGTTTAGAATTTATTTTTATAACTTAAATTTTTTACTTAAAGCCTATTTTATAATACTTTTTCTAAACCGTTTGATCTAATCCTAATTAAATCCTAACCCTTGACCTCTAACCCTAATCCTTAATATTAAAAATAAACATTAGCCTCCCCGCCTCATAATTTCTCATCAAAAAGAGAGAAAAAAACCCTAGAGAGAAGGAAAAAGATCGTTGAAGGATAAACCCTATCATCGCCATCAAATCAAGATTTTTGCCATACCATGAAAACCCAATTCGATAAATGCTATTATTTTTAATAAAACTCATTATATTGTTAATTAAATTCTAAAATAAACATAATAAAATTATGAAATGTTACAATATCCCCCATTAAATAAATTCGGTCCCCGAATTTAAAATTTTATTACTTGTCATTTCGAAGAGATGTGGATATTTCTTCCGCATCTCACTCTCCATCTCGCTGGTGATCTCTTCGCAGTTCAGGACATGCCACATAACCTTTACTGAAGGTAGTACCTTTGACCATAATTTCTTCACCTGTCGATTAAAAATGACCTCCGGCTGCTCGGTGTAAGACAAGTCGCGCTCCAGCTGTATCGTTTGGTGTTGAATTGCGTGAGAAGGGTCGTGAAGGTACTTTCGAAGTATGGAAACGTGAAACACTGGGTGCACATCTGGAAAACTGTATGGGAGTGTCAAACGATACGCTACAACCCCGACCCTTTTTAGAATCTCAAAGGGTCCAACAAATCTGGGACTGAGCTTCCTTTCTTCCAAACCTCATCACACTCTTCATCGGAGAAATCCGGAGGAAAACATGTTCATCCACTGCGAACTCAAGTCTGAGGCGACAGCGATCGGTATAGGAATTTTTCGTGCTCTGGATTGTCCTCATTTTATCATGAATCAGCTGGATCTTCTCAATAGTCTTATGGACCCATTGTAACCCTAAGAGCCTGCTCTCACTAAGCCCGGTTCAATAAATCGACGATTGACACTTTCTCCCATACAAGGACTCAAAAGGTGCCATTTGAATCATCTTCTAGTAGATGCTGTTGTAAGAGAAATCGATCAAAAGTAAGTGACGATCCCAACTGCCTCCCAAATCTAACGCACAGGCTCTATGCATATCCTCAAGAGTTTGAATAGTTCGCTCTGACACACCATTGGTCTAAGGGTGGAAAGCAGTATTGAAACTCAAGCGGGTACCCAAAGCATCCTATAGTTTCTGCCAGAGATGACTAGTAAACTGAGTGCCTCGGTCGGATATGATACAAGTCGGAACGCCATGCAACCTCACAATCTAGTCAATGGAAAGCTGGGCATACGACGCACAACTGAAAGGGGTCTTCACTGGAATGAAGTGAGCCGCCTTTGTTAACCGATCCACGATCACTCTAATGGAGTCATACCCCTTGCTGGACCTAGGTAGACCCACAACGAAATCCATGGAGATCTGCTCCCACTTCCACTCCTGAATTGGTAAGAATCGCAACTCTCCCGCTGGGCTCTGATGCTCGGCCTTGACTTGCTGCAAGTCAGGCATCTTGAAACGAAATCAGACACATCCTTCTTTATCCCTTCCTACTCGTACACATCTCTCAAATCATGATACATTTTTGTAGACCCTGGATGTACGCTGTAAACAGACTGATGTGCTTCTTCTAAGACCTCACGTCTCAGCCCCTCAGGGTCGGGCACACACAATCGAGTCCCAAACCGTAACATTCCATCGCTATCGATCACGAAATCAGAATCCTTTTCGTACCGAACCTGCTCTATAACCTCAGATAAACGTGTTGGATATAGTGCCCTCAAGGCAATTATTGTAATTACAAGCACGCGATTATGATAATTGAGAGATGACTTATACAGGTAGAACAATCTTACTCGAGATGATAGTATGCTATCTAGTTTGTCTTTATCATTGATGTGCACACGTTTTACTTGTTATTACGTGTCACTAATACATAATGATGAAGCCCAGAGGATTCTTGCTTTACTACCGGCATTATGATGGCAATCATATAAGTGAGAGCAGGGTAGTCCATATGCACATCCTTAAATGTCCCTAGTCATGTGAGTATCGAAACTGTGCATCGATATTCCGGAGTAGACTAGTGTATACGTTTCGAGACCCCGACGAGGGGCGGTGGCCGGTCTCACAAGTCATTGGTGTTATGCCATCTAAGATAGTATACAGGTGCTCACTGGAGGTGAGTACACTGGATGGACTCGCCGAGAACTTCTAGATGATATTATTTCTATCGTCAGATGGAAGTTCTCGAGTGGCATTAGTACATATTAGTCTTTTGATCTGAGATCGTCATTTGTCTTATGTGAGTTTCCACTGTATTTTGATTACTACCCTACCACGGCTCAAAGGAGTAGTGCAAATAGGTTTTAGTTTGGTACAGTCCCAAGCTACATGGAGGCAGTGAGCGATTGTCGGGGATTCATTTCTCCTAATATTAAGAGTCGATGTCATGCTGTGTTCGGTAGGCTATCACCATAAATCCGTGGCCACGGTAGATGGGATTTACTGATATGAGTTTAGCAGTTTCTCGGTTGGTGATGAGCTTGACTCCGAAACGACTTATCGGGTTATTAGGGGTCAGACGTTTCCACCCCTAGACCTGGTATGTGATACTCTCAGACGAGGAGATCGGACTGTACGAAGATTGTCATATTCAGGCTCAGTAGGGTACGGACAAACTTGATTGTCGACCTCCCTTTCGACAGATACTTGGGTAGCCGTTACGTACAGCTAGTGCCGCTGACGTGCTTGTGGTTTTTGGATTTATCCAGTAAATCACTGCCAGAGTATTGTCGAGTCTTTAGAATCCCACACAGAGGGTTTTCCCGGTTCAGGCGATATGATGTAGATGGCGTATGTTGGTGTATACAGGGTGTCTGATTAAATACGTATACATGCTACATGGACTTTAATCAGACGGTTGATAATATTAGCGACTTAGGATTAAACCGGATTATTAAATCAGGTTTTGATTTAATAATTTATATATATATTTTTAATATGTATATTCCAGTATTATTTTTCACTATTCATTTTCTCTATTGTCTATTCATATTTTTTGTACGAATATGCGTATATGTATTTTGATACGTATACCGGGTTATATTCCGTATTTATACGAAATTTGTTCTAGAAGATGGACACTTTATTTTTTGATTTTCCTTTAAAAGAAAATAAAAAATGAGGTGGAGGATGAGATGTTTTGTAGCATAGTAGACATGTATGGATTGATTATTATATAGTATAATCATTTGGATTTACTATTCTTGGATGGTTGCAAAATTATTAAGCCATTCTTTTTTCCATTTTTGCCTACTGTCTTTTCACAAAACACTTAGCCATTTTCCATGGCCTCTTCTTCACCTCCTCCTTTTTCTTCTAGGTAGCTCACTTGATCTTAGAAAAGAGAGAAAAGAATGGAGCTTAGAAAATATTCCTATATCCACACTCTCCATTCGTAGAGAGCTTGGAGGGTCGGTCACTTTACTAGGTGAAGCCGGAACTTGGATCGGTTTCCCTCAGGTGGATCTTCTTCGGCAAGGGCGGTCGCCACTCAAGCTCGATCCAAACGGCATACATTGAGCTTGGAGGGGACTTCTATGATTGGATGGACACGCGTCGAAGGTAGTAATCTGTATCTTTGCATGCTTGGTTTGCTAGTTTAGGCGTATGGATTGATTCTAGGTTTGGAGTTTTTTCGTGTTAGCTTGAAATTTTTGTTCGCCAATTGCGCTTCCGCTGCGCCGCGAGCACTAGGGAACCTTACAGTGGTATCAGAGACTCCCAAACACTTTAAACTAGCTGGTTACGGCATTAGAATTCGTGTTTTTTCCAGCAACGAAAATTGTCGAAAAAACAGTCCCGAAATTTTGATTTTTGAGACGTTTGCACTCCCCGCGGGCTCACGGTTTGAACCGAGAAGCTTCGGGGTGGAGTGTGGGCACCTCGGAGAGTCCCCAGGTAAGGCGAAGGGCTGGGCCCACTCCCCAAGACCACCACGGGGTGGTCTTGGGGGTGGGGACCCGAGACTGGCCCTATGGCAGTCTCGGGTCTGCCTCAACCCCTGGGCCACTTCATGGTGGCCTCAGGGGTGGGGTACCCCTTAGGCCCCCCCGACTCGAAGTTAATTTCATTCTCTAATTCCCCACGAAGTTTCAAGCATGTTTCGTTTTGATTCGGACTTCCGAATTGGCTCAAAACTTGATTTTTGGATGTTTAGTGCACTTGGTTTTTGATCCCTTAGTATATTTGGGATGTGCGCTAATTGTGTTTTGGAATTCTAATATCATTACTTTGTTTGTGTGTGTGGATGTGTTTTTGAATGTCGTTTAATCACACACTTGTTTCGGTTACTTGTTTATGTGGATATATATTTTGCTTATAGCTTAGTCGGATTGTCATGTCGGATAGTCCCTCGTGCGTTGCGTGTACAGTTTTGATTTACTTTATTGTATTCATTTGTTCAGGATGAGCTCCAACATGTGGACGCCGTTTCTGTATTATGTATATTCTTTTATTGGGGCTCGACCAGGATGCGGTCGTTGTCACCTTTATATATATTTGATTTCTGTACTAGGATTAACCTAGGAGAAGTGCTTGAATAGCCAGGTTCTAAAATGCAGCAGGTGGCCATCTTATGGAGTTGAGACCGGGCCGCTTCGCTCTAGAATTGGTGGGTTGCTCGCCGCACTTGTAGGGGTTATAGGATTCGACCCGTAGAGGGGTGCACAAGTTACCGGATTCTAGAAAGCGGCGGGTAATCGATTCATTTCATTGAGGGCATGTTACCCAGTTTCTAGAATTAGCAGGTGGCTTGCCACGCGTTTTCTTATCTTCTTCCCGTAGGAGTAGCACAAAAAGAGGGATTAGCATTATTGACCCCATGAGAAACCACTCGTAGGGGTCTAGGATCGACTACTTACAGGCTATCCACATGACCGGGGAACGTCGCGTTTCATTTGCGGCTCAGATGAAACGCGGGGCTCCAAGTTTATCCGCTATTCCATATTGTTGTTCGCATGCCTGTGATGATTCTTATCTTCCTGTGATGACTATTATCTACCTGCGATGTTGATATATATATATATTATATTAGTAGATACTTCTATATGTT